>WAAB01025898.1:0-18941 GCA_013389865.1 Piaya cayana
CAGGGCTTTACCACTCTGTCAGTAATAGCTCCTAATATCCCAACAGGCCTTGCTAAAAAGTCTGTTCCCAGCTGTCCTGGAGCCCCTTTCAGTATTGGAAGCTGCTCTAAGGTCCTTGTACAAGAGATGCTCTGGCCCTTGCATCATCTCCATGGCCTCCTCTGGACTTGCTCCAACAGCTCCATATCCTTCCTGAGCTGAGGACTCCAGAACTGGACACAATACTCCAGGTGGGTTCTGACGAGAGCAGAGTAGAGGGATGTCCCCTCCCTCAACCTGCTCTCCAGAGTTCTTTGGATGCAGCCCAGGGTACGGTTTGGCTTTCTGGGCTGTGAGTGCACATTGCTGGTGCATGTGGAACTTCTCATTAACCAGAACCCCAAGTCCTTCTCTGTGGGGCTGCTCTCAACCACATCATCCTGCAGCCTGTATTGAAACTGAGGGTTGGCTGAGCCCAGGTGCAGGATCTTGCACTTAGCCTTGTAGAACATCCTGAGGTTCACATAGGCCTTCTTCCCCACCTGTCCAGTTCCCTCTGGATAACTTGATAAGGCCACAGCTGCCCCTAACACACAGTCTTTTGCAAAATGTCGCATGACAAAAATCCATACCCAGCCCAGTAAACGCTCACAGATTCTAGGTTGCCTAAGAAAGCAGAGCAATAGAAGCTTTGATCAGTCCCCAGCAGAATGATTGAGAGCATCATAAGTGGTCACAATCCTCATTTTCATCTTATCCAGATGGGACGCATCCAGTACATTACATGAACAGGCTCATCTGTGATATTGTTGCCATTCAATCCTCACACTGTGAAGAATGAAGTGAAAAAATATGCATTGTGAATCACAAGCAGCTCCTACAGAAGCTACCATTATCTGTGCTGTGTTTGTGAAAAATCAGGGACAAACAGGTGTCCAAAGGAAGTAAACTCTGGTTCCTGAGATGACTTACATCTCTTGCGCAGCCCAAAGAACCTCAGGAATGCTTCAAAATGTTATTATTCAGAAGCGGAGTTTCTTCTGTGCCCAAAGCTGGCACTAGTGAAAGTTCTGTGTGCAAGTGACTCACTGCAAGGAGAGGTAAAGCTCCAGATGGGATTTACACCTGCGCTCCCCCAGCCATCTGGGACCGCACCCCACCCAGCAGTGGCGCATCCCACCCCCACATCTTCAGCCTCGTGTCAGTAGGCAGGATTTTTCTCCTTTTTTTCTTTAAAATGACACTTATCTCAGCTTTTGCTTACAGACCCAGCATCTGCAGATACTGCACAGTAGAGGAACGAAGCCTACGAAAAAGCCTGGAAGGAAAAGTTGCTTCGAAAATTTCCCATGACCTCTGTTTGCTTGGCTGTGCGGACGCAGACAAGCCCTGCTGCTGAAGAAACAGCTCGGGGACAAACGCCCCAGGCAATACCAGTCAGACATAGAGAGCAGAAAGGACATGGAGCTGTTGGAGCAAGTTCAGAGGAGGCCATGGAGATGACCCGAGGGCTGGAGCAGCTCCTGTACGAGAACAGGCTGAGAGAGTTGGGGTTGTTCATCCTGGAGAAAAGAAGGCTGACCCAGTTGGAGGTGTCCCTGCCTGCAGCAGGGGTTGGAACTGGGTGGGCTTTGAGGTTCCTTCCAACACAAACCATTCTGTGATTCTATGAAAATTTACTCCAGAAATTCCCCTTGACCTCAGTTTGGTTCGGCTATATGGATGCAGGCGATGCCTGCAGCTGAAGAATCCACTTAGGAAAAAAGGCAACACCAGTGGGAGAGGGAAAGCATTTCAATTTCAGCTTCATACACAACAATTTTTTTGAAGAACAGCTAGAACTGAAAACATGACAGCGTCTATAGGTGAGAGTCTCACTTGCGGGTGACTGAAGATCTAATTCTTCTACCCTATTCTCGACGTGATGTTCTCCTTATGGAGCCTGCATGACCAGAGGTCTCCACACCACCCTGAGTTCTCACCTTGAACAGTGGAGCAGCAGAGCGAAGCAATGAAATGTAATGTCTCTGCCATGAAGCTGCCTTACAGCAAGCTCAGTGGTGCAGACACAGGGCATTTCTCAGCACTCCCATGGACACCAGGCTTCTCCATCCACATGATGGGACCGAAGCCCAGCTCCCCTCACTGCTTTCTTTCCCCCATCAATCCTGGCATCCCTCCCAGCTCCCTGTCACGCGTCCCCTCTCTGTTCACATCACTCATTTTTTTCATTCCCAGATAAAAGCTGGGGCTGATTTTTAATAACTGTGCAAATTCAAGCGCCGCTGTCTTTATCTGGTGTCGGTTTTGTCTCCTTTGCTGTTCCAGCATTAGCCATGCTTGCCTGCCCTTCCGCAGCTCTCTCATCCACTCTTTCCAGATAAGAGACACAACACCCACAACTCTATAAACATATTTCTGTGAGATGTGCAGGCTCTGTGAAGCCAAGCTCAACAAGAGCACAATAGGATGCTAATGATACACCTTCCTGTCTGAGTGGAAAGCAGGAAACAAGCAACAGGGAAAGGATTCCAGCCTGCAGCAGCTCTTGGAGCCTGGCTGAGCTGCCCACATCACTTACAACAGATCTCCACCCTTAGCACAGAGACCCCAGGGGATACCACCAGGAATGTGCACCAATTTTACATGCTAAAAGCCCTTGATTCAACTATGAGGAGCAGCTGAGGGACGTGGGGCTGTTTAGCCTGGACAAAAGGTGGCTGAGGAGAGACCACATTGCTCCCTGCAGCTCCTGGAAAGTAGGTTGTGGTGAAGTGGATGCTGAGCTCTTCTCTCAANTCTCAGGCACTGGCAGAGGCTGCCCAGGGAGGTGGTGGAGTCTCCATCCCTGGAGGGGTCTAAAAGATGGGTAGATGAGGTGCTCAGGGATCTGGTTCAGTAGTGTACAGATGTGGTTGGACTTGATGATCTCACAGGTCTTTTCCAACCAAGCAATTCCATGAGTCTATGAACTTCCAGCCATTGGCTCTCATTATGGCTACAGTAGATTTCAGCACCTTCCTGCTTTTTAATCAAGGTGAGTAAAAACTCCCTATTCAAACTCCAGATTCCCCTCTTTATCCAGAGATCATGTTCATCTATTTCACCACTACAGGGCATTAAATGTTCATAATCACCTGTTATCCAATATGGCTCTTAAATCAATTTTAGAGTCGCTGCCCTCGAGCAGGCAGCCTCCCAGCCTGACGGAGCGGCTTACATTCTGCTCTTGGAGATGGATGACCGAGCATTTAGCTGTATTAAAATTCATGTTGTTTCACTGTTGCCAGTCTACCAAGCAATTGCAATTGCTCTGCATTAGAGACTTGCCTTCATCATTATTTATCATGGCAAAATTTGAGTCAGCTGCAAACTTTACGGGCAACTAATTTATATATATTTTCCGGCTCATTCATGAAAATAGTGAAATACAGCAGGGTGAAAACTGAATCCTGCAAAGCCACTATGCAGGCAGCTTGTTCAGCAATGCTCCTCCAACAACAATCACATTTTGAGAGCTTTTAGCTGCTTGTTTCTTAATCCATTTAATAACTGTCCATTGATTCAATAGAGAGTATATTTTCGACCAAGTAAATCAAGTGCCTGACAGAAGACTAAATATAAGATAAAAATCCAGAAACATGAGCAGAGATCTTTTTTTTTTTTTTTTTTTGTCTACACTAATACACCAGGACATTAGTCCCTGCCTGGGGCTTGTTGGCATTGTGGCAATATGATTAATAAATAATAGCAACAGCAATATCTTTAAAAACACAATCAGAAAAAAATTGAGAACTCGGCTGGGTTTAAGAATATGTTCTGGGAAATCCACTGGTTAAAATTAATGGCATTTCTATGCCCTGGAGCTTTTGCTATATTATCATCTTGTCTTTCTCCTGTAGCACTGAAATCAAACTGACCAGCCTCTCCTATTTTCTCCCAGGTTTCATAGAACCATGGAATGATTTGGGTTGGAAGGGACCTTAAAGCCCATCCAGTTTCACCCCCCCACCATGGGCAGGGAGACCTCCCACCGGATCAGGTTGCTCCAAGCCCCATCCAACCTGGCCTTCAACACCTCCAGGGATGTTCAGCTTTCCTGGAGCCCCTTTCAGTACTGGAAGCTGCTCTAAGGTTTTCCAGCGCATCCTGCAAACCAATAACCTTTCCTTACTCTTCCCGACAGAACAGGAGTCATTGCTCCTATTTCTGGCCTGGTCTGAGACAGAGATGTTGCAGCAACACATTTTGCTTTCATTCCTGAAGCCCACTACTTAATTAAAACAACCAAACCATGAAGATTATTGAAGGCCACCTTCATCCTATAGCCAGAACCTGCAAATCTGCATTGAAACAGACTTCACACCCTGCAGTTCAGTCACTCCACACAGTGCAGTTTTTGCAGGACTAATTTCCCCTCGCGCTAAGTGGCTGTTAATATTTCATGATACTAAGTGAACTTTTTTTTCCCTTTTCATTTGCCATCTTTATTTGTTCAATTCACCTCCTTTCGCACTGGGAGGGAAAGCAAGGACCAACTGCTGATTTGAGGGAATCATTTCATTAAAGTAATTAATTAAAGAGAAGAAAAGGAAGAAATTGGCCAAATTATGAATAGAAATTACTTCGGAATCATAGAAATGCACCTGGGAGATTCGGAGCTGCATAATACTGGGGCGCATCCAGCATAACATTGCCAGCTGGGTGAGGGGGGGGATTGTCCTGCCCTGCTACATGATGAGCACTGGGAGCTGATGGCTTCTGCTGGTGTCCTCCTATGGATCTTGCAATGATAAAGAACCACGTGGATCTTTATTCTTCCCAGGCAATAGCATCCTTTGCTGAAGCCACCATGTGTCCCTTATCCTTAAAATAATGCTTGCTGAATCCCTAAATACCCTTTATTATCAAAATACTCCAGCTCTTTTCCCAGCAGACAAGAGGTCACCTTGCAGGTTTTCCATCCCCAAATGTATGGTTTGACGTTCACTAACGTTAAAATCCAGCAGCTATTTCTTTCTCCTCTTCTTTTACATGTTTAAATCCTGCTGAAGGTGACGCATGGCTCTCAGCCTTCGTCTTAGCTGCTGGTGCCCAGAGGCTATTATGAGGGAGCTGGCTAATCCTAGATTTGAAGGTCCCTCTGGGGTTTCCTATGACGGGGTAAGGAGTGGGGGTGTCTGATGACTGGGTTTGTCCAGTATTGTTGCCTGAAGTGAAATCAAACAAGTTCAGTGTCCTCATATTCACCCTCCTGTCTTCCGTGGGACTCTTATGGTTCCTGCAGCAGAGTTTACCCTTATCTCCAGCTGGCTGGAGAGCAGCAGGGTGAGTGAAACAACAACCGTGGCTGGACACTGGGACAAAGGGAGCTCCTGCAGTGGCAAACCTCCCCAGGAGCTGTCATCACCTAAAATGCAAGTGCCACAGCAGCTCTCAAACTCATCTCAGTTGCCAGCAAAGCTCATGAGAGAGCTGGGTTTATTCAGCCTAGAAAAGAGAAGGCTGAGGGGAGANAGACTGAGATGAGATCTTAGGCAGAAATGTTTTGCTGTGAGGGTGGGGAGACCCTGGCCCAGGCTGCCCAGAGAAGTCATGGATGTCTCATCCTTTATAAAGACCAGGTTGGATGGGGCTTGGAGCAACCTGATCCAGTGGGAGGTGTCCCTGCCCATGGCAGGGGGCCTGGAACTGGAAAGGCTTAAAGTCCCTTGCAGCCAAAACCCTTCTATGACGGCCCATGCATTTTCTTGCCAGCTAGTAGTGTGAGAGTTCATGCATCCACCTCCAGACACTGATGGACTTCAGCATGCAGGTGTTTGCTTGGCCAGCTGAGCATGGAGAGGCTCGCAGAGGTGTCCATTGCAGCATAAGCATTTCATCCATAAGCCCGGTGTGTTGAGAGACCCGGTTGTCATATTATCCCAGTGGCACGAAGCTGAGAGCTGCACCTTCATCTCCAGCTGGATGAGCAAATCAGGCAGGTGGACAACACACATTACAGCATCACCCAACTCACTCCTGACACATTACTTGAAACACCAGGTTGTTCTGGATTGGAGGAATGACTCCTACTGGTTGAAAGATCCCAACTGAAGCTCATTGTTAACTGGTTGATATATGGAGAGGAGGATGTGTGCTGTGGGAGGCCATTGGGACCACCATTAGACCCAGACTCATTAGGCAGTCTCATTAATGATCTAGATGAGAATGGGAGAAAATAGCAGGTTAATTAAATTTGCCCCTCCTGAGCTGGAGAAGCTTTCAGCGTTAGTGGGGAGAGATAAATGACAAGGAGGGCTGTGGAAAGAAATGGCAGATTGATACAGGCTGGAGAAACGCAGCTCCTTCTGGGGGAAATGATCAGCCTTCCAACTAATCAGCGTGAGGAGAAAAGGCTATATATAAAAGAGCCATATCTGAGGAGCTGCCAGGGAGCTGCAAGTTGATGGCTGATAATGAGTGAAGGGAAGGTGGTTTACTTGGGAGGGAATTTTTGCTTTGCGCTTGCGTTGCCAAATGTTAGTTCTTGCCTGGGGCTCCTAGAGACTATCAGAAAGAATACAATTGTTGTTGTTATTGATCGCCGTTGGAACAGCTCATAGGGTCTGATGTTCTTGCTTAACCAAAACACCAAGAAATTTATAGAAGAGGCAAGAGAAAGAGCATTATCCACAGGTGAACTTGGTGGACCAGGTCTGTGTGCAGGCTGACATATCTTAATTGCGAGTCCTAAGGATGGTTTGGATTGGAGGGGACCTCAAAGCCCATCCAGTTCCAACCCTCTGTCATAGGCAGGGACACCTTCCACTGGATCAGGTTGACACAAGTCAGTACTTCACCAAAATCTGCCAAGTTAAACCCACTGCAGCCTGAGGACTCTGTGGAACAACAGCAGTGAATGACAGGTCCCGTGACACGCAGAGATTTCTCTCTAGAGGGTAAGGAAATGTGAGACAAAACTCTTCAGAAAGGGAGACTGAGTGTACTTAGAACTATTTCTAAAGGAAAAAAAGAGGGAGAAGATATTCAAGGCAAATGTGGAAGTCTGACTACTTAAAGCAGCTGCTGAAGAACAGAGATAAGGCAATGTGGCCATCTCCTAAGAAAATGTTACTACTTTATAGTAGCGTTAATGCACAAAACCAACACAATTCCTTTAATGTCAGTAAAATAATTTCTGCATGTTGGGAGAAGCAGATCCACAGCTGCCAGAACCATGGGGGTTCTCACACCTGGAGGGGAGTTCAGCCATTCCCGATAATCACAACCCCAGGGAAGCCCATGGCTCAAAGACAGTGCCAAGGAATGTAGAAGACAATCTAAATCTAAAGAGAAAACTGAAAAGCCCTTGCAACAAGGGACACGTAAGGTTTCTTCTGAAATGCTTGTAAGCTTTGGTTCATCTGGGACTTGCACGACCTTACAGAAATTAATAAATGGGTGATGGAGGGCATTGAGTTCAAAAACCAAATGTATATACATAAATCAATGTTTGTCAGCTACAGGCCACTCATTTGAATACAGATTCTGTAACCAGTGGTCAGATCACATCCAGAGACAAACAGTTCAGAGGAGGAGACAAATAAAATACAAGCAGCATGAAATCATTAATCATTTTTTAACTTATGAGCTACCTAATCTGAGAGGAGAAACCCTCAGGGTAATAGGGATAGACAAAAAGCTTTCAATTACATTTACAGGTTGGGTGCAGAATGGATTGGGAGCAGCCCTGAGGAGAAGGACTTGGGATGCTCGAGCATGAAAAGCTTGACATAAGCCATCAAAGTGTGCTCGCAGCCCAGAAAGCCAACCATGTCCTGGGCTGCATCCAAAGCAGTGGGAGCAGCAGGGCCAGGGAGGTATCAGAGCTTTGTCTGAGACCATTAAGTACGTTGCAAATTGTATTTGCATGAAATTTGAACTAATGAATGCACCAATATGACATCAGGAAGGACCAACCTTTAAAAGAAATGATCAGAGCTGAACGTCAGATGAAGGCATTGACCCGTTACCCCCAAAAGAAAGTACAAATATCCTGACATTTTAGAGCACGGCCTCTCCAGTGACTCTGACATTAGAAAGAGAAAACAACTTCAGACTACAAAAAGAGTTTGCATCAGCTCCGGAAATCCAGGCTGATTGGAATCCACCAAGTGACTGCTACCAGTGCCATCCCAGTCACATCCAGAGCACTAGCATGCCAGGCTGGACTCTGGGAGAACCGAGTTAGAGAGGGTGGCCAAACGCAACAGTTAGAAAGCAGAAGCAGATGGTCATAGTCTGCCTACCTGAGCAAAAAAGAAGAATTAAACTGGAATGTTCCTGAATGCAAAGAGTAGTGCATATTTCTAGACACCTTTAACACCAATGGGTTAGTGGACAGAGTATTAGAAAGATCCCAGAACAATGGAAAGATGATTTCAAAGGGTAGAAAGCAAAGCCGCTGTGTATAAATGGTAATTTTTGAATAACGAAGAACATCTTTTTTCAGCTAAATCTCTCATTCTAGTGTCACAAGGTGGTGCTTTTTGTACCTGGCCATGCTCTGGAAACTGTTGAGATCCCAGAGCTAAGGGGTGGCCCTGCACATCTGTGCAGAGAGGAGAGACATTCCCCGGTAGCTACTCAGACCTGGTGCAAGGCACACATGCAGGTTAAAAACTCAGCAGTTTCTAGCAAATGACCCCAGTGGTATCGATTCATAATGATGATGGTGAGGTAGGAGCATCACAGCACAAGGAGAGGCTCCTAGAACTGGTGCCCTATGGAACTTGAACACATCTACCTGCACCTTGCTAGAAAATTCACAAGCTTATTGTTGTACTTGTGCATCGCGAAGCAGCATCTCAGTGGCTGGTGGGAGACTCAGGTATCTGACCTCTCAAGACCATAACCACATCCCAGTGGATTCGAGTGGCACTCATAAGCAAGCTGAAGGGCTTAGCAGGAAGGACTGAAAAATGAAATGTCTTGAGCATGGGTCTGCCATGAAATTACAACAACACCTTGCAAAGAAAGAGGGGGGAGATAAATCTGACGCCAGAATGGAAACTTGAGACCAGAAGGGAAAAGGTCTATTTCAGTCCCTGCTCAGAGGATTGTTTTTATATTTGACATGACACATCTGGTAATTAAAACACAGAAATGTGCCACTGAGGAGGGCTGGGAAAACAAGACTTCTTCCTCTGCTGCATGCTCGGGCAATCAGCTCATGCTGTGCCCTGTGTGCTCCCTCAGATTCTTGGCGCTCCTGGCTGCATCTGGGCTTGGAAACAGAAAATGCTGAGGTTCCCCTCATTACCCCCTTAGATCACAGAATCCTAGACTGTCCTGAGCTGGAAGGGACCCACAAGGACCATTGAATCCAACTCCCATTCCTGCACAGGACAACTCCAACATTTACATTGTGGGGCTGAGGACATTGGCCAAAGGATTCTGCAATATTGTCAGGCTTGATGCTGTGTCTGCTTCCCTGGGAACTGCTCCAGTGCTCCACCACCCTATGGGGGAAGAACCTTCTCCTAACGTCCAATCAAGCCCACTCTGGCACATCTTCCTGTCATTCCCTATCACTGGTGACCAGATAGGAGAGCTCAGCATCTGCTCCTCCTCCTCCCCTCGTAAGGAAGTTTCAGAGTGCGACGAGGTCTCCCCTCAGTCTCCTCCAGACTGAACAGACCAAGTAACTTCAGTGGCACCTCAGGTAGCTTCCTATCTAAATCCTTCACCAACTCTGTGGTCCTCCTTCTTCAAGGTTAGGCACCAAATACTTTGTCTTCATGCTGAGAAATAATTAATAAACGCTTCAGTGACAAGATGTCAGGTTCTGGAGAGAGGGAGGTCACCAGGGATTTGCCAAACTTCTTTCCCAAGACATTGTTTCCCAACAGCTGCCACCCAACCGTGCACCATGACTGCTGCTGCAGCCTCTCCCCACGCTGAACTCCAAGTCCTTGCTCTGCTTTCTGCACCCAAAACCACCCCAGCCCTCCCACTCAGAAACCAAACCAGCTCTCATCTGCAGGCAAATATTTTGGGGGACGGATGACATTTTATCATGACTCCTGTGATACCCACATTACAGACACAACAAGTGTGAACTCTGAAATGCTTTTCAATTAGGGGTATTCAAAGATAGAAGTCAAAACATTACCTGTGGTTTCCTTGACAGACTATGACCCACACAATGACATCCTCCAAGCAAAATTATAGAGCTGTCAATTCACTGCCGCTGCACAACACAGAAATGAGTGGATCAGGCTGATGATAAATGTCTCACCTTTGCATTAAACATAGGTTGTTCTAATCCCATTGCCCCCCTCACTTGTACAGCTTGGAAAAGACAAGAAGGAACAGGAGCCCCACCTGAGCCTCATCCTACACAAAACAGCTCAAACACAGGCTGGGCGGAGAACAGATGGGAAGCAGCTCTGAGGGGGAGGACTTAGGGTGCTGGGGGATGAGAAGCCAGCAAAGAGCGCTCACATCCCAGAAAACTAATCATCCCCTGGGCTGCATCCAAAGCAGTGGGGCCAGCTGGACCTGGGAGGGGATTCTGCCCTTTCCTCTGCTCTGGTGATAACTCACCTGAAGACCTGTGTCCAGCTCTGGAATCCTCAGCACAGGGAGGACATGGAGCTGATGGAGCAAGTCCAGAGGAGGCCACAGAGATGATCCAAGGGCTGGAGCATCTCCTGTATGAGGACTGGCTGAGAGAGTTGGGGCTGTTCAGCATGGAGAAGGCTGCATGGAGACCTTAGAGCAGCTTCCAGCACTGAAAGGGGCTCCAGAAAAGCTGGGGAGGGGCTCTTGATCAGGGAGTGCAGGGATAGGAGGATAGGGAATGGTTTACAGCTGAAAGAAGGGAGATTGAGATGAGGTCTTAGGAAGAAATGTTTTGCTGTGAGGGTGGGGAGGCCCTGGCCCAGGCTGCCCAGAGCAGTGGTGGCTGCCCCATCCCTGGAGGTGTTCAAGGCCAGGTTGGATGGGGCTTGGAGCACCCTGATCCATTGGGAGGTGTCCCTGCCCATGGCAGGGGTGGAACTGGATGTGCTTTAAGTTCTCTTCTAGTCCAAATATTTCCATGATTCTATTAGCTCTGCCACCAAAGGCAGGGAGATGTGTGGGCACTCATGTGCTGCAGGGTTTGCTAACTTTCAAGATTTGATCACTGATCTTAAGATATTTAGCTAGGTTCTAGTTTCAGGAGCTTTCTTTCTAATGCTAATTGTTCTTTTTCACAGAGAGGAGGAAAATGCCAACTCATCCACCTCCCCAAACTTCAGGAAGGCGGTGGTGAATGAAAAATCCCAGACTCTGTGTTTTCTGAGAATTTTCTTCCCTTTTTGAAGCTGAGGCTGGTATTTGCTGTTTGCAAACATGGGGAATGAGGAAAAAAAACCATGGAATTATTAAGGCTGGAAAAGCCCTCTAAGCTCATCAAGTCCAACCATCAGCCCAACCCCATCACACCTGCTAAACCAGCCTCAATGACAGGTACAGAGATTGCAGCATCTCCTGAAGGAAGTGACCCCCGCCTTTTCCTGAGCGACAGGGTGTTATTTTCCAGGCTTTTCTGATTTTAGATGACCTCCCTGTGGCTCCAGGCAGTGTGGAAAGAACTCAAGAAGGTCTCAAAACCAGCCACAGCCTGAGCACACACTCTCCTCAGTGCAAAAACGAGTCTGAAAAGAGAAGGTAAAGTACACACGGGTTGTGTTGAAGAGGATAGTTTGAATCGAGGGAGGGAGGAAGATGCTGATAACGTAGCTGCACAGACTGCTGCAGGAAGAATAAAGGAGATGATGCTAAGTCCAGCCTGTGGGGTTTGATTTAAAGGGCTGTGCCTTCTACAGTCCAGATGACCAGTAAGTGCTCCTCACTTTTAAGAAAGCCCTTGTGCCTTGCAATAATTCACCACTGATTGCCTACATTTACTTAAAAGAGCTCATTTAGACTTGATTTAAGTACTCCTGGGGAGGCCAGGCTGGCAGGAGGGGCTGCAGTGATTTACAGACCTGGTGGCAGCTGCAGAAGCAGCAGAGTCTCTCCTACCTGCAGCAGCGAGGCTGGAGGCTGGCTAAAGGGTGGCTGTGGGGAATGTGAGGTCCACAGGGCATCATCTTGCTCAAAGGCCCATCCAACCTGTCCTTGAACACCTCTAGGGATGGGGCAGCCACCACTTTTCTGGATAACCTGGGCCAGGGCCTCCCCACCCTCACAGCAAAACATTTCTGCCTAAGGTGTCACCTCAATCTCTCCTCTTTCAGCTGAAATCTACTCTTCCTCATCCTATCCCTGCACGCCCTGATCAAGAGTCCCTCCCCAGCTTTCCTCGGGCTCCTTTCAATACTGGATCTGCTGTAAGGTTTCCCCGGAGCCTTCTCTTTTCTAGGCTGAACAACCCCAACTCTCTCAGTTTGTCCTCTTATGGGAGGCACTCCAGCCAGCGTCATCTTCACGGCCTTCTCTGGACTCACTCCAACAGATCCATGTCCTTCCTATGCTGAGGATTCTAAAGCTGAACACAGGGGTCCAGGTGAGGTCTCACAAGAGTGAGATGTCTTCCTCCCTTCCTGATCATTGCTGAGCATCTCTGCTGATCTTCACGCTTGTGACAGAGGTGTTTGAGAATGAGAGACAAGTGCTCTCCAGGGCTGCCCTGCTCTTCATTCTCACCCGTAGCCTGATGAGAAGCACAGTCATCCCCAGGAGTCAGCTGGCAGGTCCTTACAAAGCTCTGTGTCCTGACAAGTAGAAAAGCAGGAATAATCCAAGACAGTGCAATATTTTAACCACACATACCCTTGTTTTGTAAGTGCGCTGCCTCTTTAAAACACTGATGCTTATATTTCTATATGTTCCTGTCTGAAAGGAGTGATAAAGCAGCAGAACAGAGAGTAAAAATAGCGAGGAAGAAAAGGGCCAGTTTAGAAATGAGCAGAACGGGGAGCTTTCTGCCATGGTCCCCTCCCTGCAGCGAGTCTCCCTCTCCATCACTGCCCTCCCTGTTGAAAGCAAGGCCAGCCAAGCAGGGAGTTACTCCATGTGTGCCTCGGTGAGGTGCCGAAGAGGATCGGTGCCTCCCACACGTTCATTGTTTCCAACCCAGGAGCCTTGTCTCGGATTCTTCCCTGGATGAGGACTGGAGAGCTGTCATAACAGGGACCGGTTTCCATAGCAAAGCCAGCACTTTCAGCTGGAGAGGCTCAGTCCTGCATTCACTAGAGCTGAAAAGCAAAGCATTTATTCCCCCATAAGCATGAAGGACAGGGACAAATCTAATGCCACGTGTGGTTTAAATTTCATGAGCTCCCTCAAAGCAGAAATCGCCTGCTAGTGAGTACCTGCTGGCAGCTTTTCTCTCTCTAGCTCAATACACGAGTCAAAGTCTTTGTGATTCAGAGCCGAATCTTGCTCCCTATTTATCGGTTTGCTGCTTTCAGGCAGTATCCGAGGGTCAGTGATGGGCCACGCCGTGCACCAAGGGAGGGTTTGCTGCTCTTGGCCCACGTGCATTGCTGACAGGCAGAACTAGAAACCAGCACAAGGACAAGACCACAATAGCAGGCACAGGAGAACAAGGTAGAGGGGCAGCCAGTGGACATGAGGTGGAGATGTGCTGCATGCAATGGCAGGAAGGAAAACAGAAAGGGATCGAAAGTCGCATTCTAGAAAGCACCTAGGGATAGGGTGGGTTGAGCACTACCACAGCCAAAAAAGATGAGAGCATATGGATTATGAAAGGTGGGAAACCTTCATAGAATCATGGAATCATTGAGGCGGGGGAAGTCCTCTAAGCTCGTCCAGTCCAACCATCAGCCCAACACCACCGTGCCTGCCAAACCATATCCAAAAGTGCCATATGGTCACACACTTTTTGAACACCTCCAGGGATGGAGACACCATCACTGCTCTGGGTAGCCTTTGTTAGTAAAGAAATCTTTCCTGTATACCCAATCTGAACCTCTCCTAGTGCAGCTTGAGGCCATTTTCTCTGATCCTAAAACTTTTTACTTGGGAGAAGAGCCCAGCACCCACCTCACCACAACCTCCTTTCCAGAAGCTGCAGAAGTGCTTGTGGGTCAGTAGAAGGAACATTGTCCATAAGGTTGTCCTCTGAGAGGTCTCACCTTTCTCATAGCAACACAGAGGAGAGGATGAGCATTTAGTTCTCCTGACATCTTTGTGCAGAATGCACACCAAAGCATTTGCAATTGTGCTGGCAAGCGTCACCACCACCCCCTGTTGCTTTTTCCTGGCTATGAAACGAACATCTTCAGTCACAGGGGGCTGAACATTTCACAGGTAGAAGGGAACACTCTGTTTCCCAGCTTGGTGCCAGCAGCTCTTGATGCAGCCCCTTGCCCAGCCGTGTTTTGGGGGCACTCTGCTTCCTCCTTTTCTCCACCCCATAACATTTCCTTTGCTGTGGGAGGCAATAACAGCCTGTTCTGCAGCCCTGTGCCTTCTTCCATGGCTGGGAACCAAGCCCCGTGCCCTGGTGCAGGAATAGACTTCCCAACCCATTTACAGATGCCCATAGGTTAAGGAAGGCTTTAAAGGAGAGAAGATGCTCTTTTATGGATTAATTACATGTCAACACATTTACTGCAGAATTACACTAGGAGCATACAAAGAGTAACTCCATTAATTAGAGAGCAACCGACCTGAACTCATGCAGTGGTCTCCCAGCTTCTTCAGCCATTTGTTAACAGCAATGGAAAGCCCTGGATTTCAGTATGGAGCACGACATCGAGAGACCACACGTTCAGGGTTTCAATATTCCCCCAGCAGAGCACAGGGAAGTTATTTATCCCATTGAAACTAGCAAGAGCTTCTGGATATAATGCTCCGAGCATCTCACGCCTTTGATTTTGGGCCCAAGATCTTTTTTTTCCTCCAGTTGCAATGCCTGTCGCGCGCCGTCGCTGCAGCACATCAGAGCAATGACCAGGGGCAGCTTTTGCTCCTCTGCGGCTCATCCAAGCCAGAGACCCAGCAGCCTGTGCATTCTTAATTGACAGAATTAGGAAGCTTATTTGAAGAATACTTGAGTCCTCAGAGTCTAATTTCCTGCTGTATAAATAATACATCAGTAACGGCAGTCTCTAGGAGAAAAAAAAAAAAAAAACACCCACAAAACAACCCAAAACAAAAAACCCCTAAGAAGCCCAGATGAACATTCCAGCTTCCATCACACTGCGAAAATCCTTTGCAGAGGTTTTTCACAATAGCCCCCAACTGCATTGTGCCATTTCTCGCCTCATCTGATTTAATGGAGGGGAGAGGAGCTGAAAATTACACGCGAGGGCCTCGCTGCGCAAGGCGTGATCGCACCTTGTGATGAGCATGGCGAAGAGCTGGGGATCTCCAGAATAAACGCTCCAGCCTCCCAGTATGAAGCCTCCAGGTGTACATCCAGTGAAGCAAACCACCAACAGCACCCTGAGCACCAGTCAGCGGGTGGCAAAAGTGCTCAGGATGGCAAAGCACCATGGATCTCCCACCCAGTTCCAACCCTGTCTCTCCCAGTTAGGCTCCTATCACTGTCTGTCCCTCCTGGGGCAGCCTCGGGGCCGGCACAGCTCCAGGAGTTGAAGCAGCAAGTGCTTGTGTTATTAAAAGCCGTGTAGCTGTACATAGATATTCATGGGTGGGGAGAGGGTGAGAAAGGCACAGATATCTACAATTTTGTCAGATTGCAACCTTTTAGGGATGAATTTGCAACTGTAAACTCTGTTGCTGGGTCCAGGTCCAGGATGAAATATCAGGCTGGCGTATCAGACTGAGAAGCTCAGCTTTGGTCTCGCTGGGCCGCTCCTTGCCCTGCATCGTCACCTGCTTCATCCTCCATCATTTTCCACGACTGTTTGGCAAAGCTGATGTGCAGTGGCTGACGCTTTGGACTTATTCAGCACCATGTTTTTATTCCACCCTTGTTCTGACCCCATTCTGCTCTGCAGACCTTTTTGAGAGCTGCGAGGACAGCAGGAGGGTCCTTGCTGGGCAACACTGAGATCCTGGTGCTGTGGATGCTTCCACGGAGCCATCACAGCCATGGAGTAAGGAAAGAGCTGCAGGGATTTCCCTGCCAGAGCCATGCTGTCTGCAGGGATCCCACAGACCAAGAATCAAGCAGACCTCCAGAAGACTAAAAGGAATTGAGAAAGGGAGCTGGAGGACTTCATCGGAAGTGTTTCCGCAGCACAAATATTTGTATTCCTCTGATGTGGGATTTACGAGCACACACTCGACTCCAGCAGATTGTGCCTGCAAATATGAGCGAGATCTGTGTGTACTTACCACTTGCTCCTGCCTTCCTCCGTCTCTTTGGCTTTCTCTAGTGTTATCAGTTATTTTTTGTGTGCCTGAACCAGGGAAATGTGGTTTCTGGCATGCAAGCCAGTTAATGGATGCTCTCGCCAGAGCAAAGCATCTCAAGAGAATGGGAGCACACGGCATTGCTTGGGGTGCTCACGGACCATCCCTTTGCTTCCCTGCAGCACTGTGGGTAGAGAGGTATTGCAGCCTGTCCCATGCAGAGCCCTAAAACCCCACCCAGAGCCCTGATGTCCCACCCAGAGCAGGGAGAAGTGGGCAAGAGTGCAGGGACAGAGGTGTCGGGCAAGAGTGCAGGGACAGAGGTGTCAGGCACCCCAAGTCCTTGCTGATGAAGCAGCTGGAGGCACAAAGCTGTGTGCAGACCCAGCTGTAGGGTGCAGCCACTCTGCTACAGGCAGCTTTGTGGACGTCTCTGCTGCCTGCACAGTCATTTCTCTCAGCTCTCTCTCCAAAGGCAACCCCGCAGTTTCAAGGGAGTTCCCTTGGTCTCACCACATGGGCAGGGTAAAAGGGAGAGTGGTGGCAAATGGAGTTGCTCCTTTCCCCATGCTCTGTCTCAGGGGACCAAGGCATCGTCTCCACCTCGGAGAGCTGGAATCTGGAGCAAGCGAAGCAGACAAAGGGGCCCGTTTGAAACAGTGCTGCGAATAAATAATTCATGGGAGAGAAGTGGTGAGTCTCAGGGGAGCCAGCGCAGGGATCTGTGAATCTGGATGAGTTTGCAGTGCTTTAATTATGCAAATTGACAAATGTCTCTACACTGAGAAATTCTGCTAGTCCTGCAAAAGAGCAGGAGATGGAAAACGGCAAGAATTTCCCAAGGCTGCGGTGCCTAGCCAGCTGCCAACCACAGCTGGCAGGGTGAAGCTCACTGAGACCTCTCCAGAGCCAGCCCTGCTCTTTCGAAGGGCAGCCAGCAGGATTCCACCGTGTGCTGGATACAGCACCTTGGCAGCTACAACTGCTCTACACGGCCATGGCCTCAACCCCAATCCCTTTGCTTCCAGGATGAGCCAGATCCAGAAGTGGGAATGCACGGCAGCTCAGGGCTGTTGTGGGATCACAGATTACCCATTGACATTGGATAACTTCAGCAAGAACAGCTCGGCGTGCCCCAAAGCTCTCTCTTGCTGATTAGCTCAGCTGGGATAAAAGCAAAAGGTTATGTGGGGATATGAGGTCTCTGCTCCCCAAAACATGAGTGGGAATGTGGGATGCTTGCTTCTGCATGGCCATGAGCAAAAAGAGGGACTCAAGACCACTGATGCTATTGTCCCCACATAGCACAGGGATGTAGAGCCATGGGTGACGCACAACACCCTCCTCCCGGGCTGCAGGATGGCCAGTGACTCCAGTTCATAGAATCATAGAATCACCAGGTTGGAAGAGACCCACCGGAGTCCAACCATTCCTATCAAACACTAAACCATGTCCCTCAGCACCTCGTCTATCTGTGCCTTAAACACCTCCAGGGAAGGNTGTTCCTCACAGCAAGCTATCCATCAGACAGGTATTGTGTCCCCTCTGCATTAACAGCTGTTGGTTTCATTCCTGAAAGCTGACTTTTCTTCTGTTTTGATGAAAAGTAGTTAATTTTCCCTAAAAATATACAGTCCTCTCTTACCCAAACCCAGCCACTTTCACTGAAAAATTAACACTGCCTTAGAATTATTTTTGTGCCTGGCTCTTTGGAAGAGGGTGGGAGAAGAGAGGAAGGAAACTGTATCATTGGGAAAAAAAACAGAAAAAATGTCAATGCAAACAATATTTTATGCAGAAATGCCTGGTTTGATTGAAAATCCATTTTCTCACAATATAAATTTTTCATGAAAACTGTGTCAGAGCCAAATCCAAACAGGGACAACACAGAGCAGAGATGAGCCACCTTGTTCCACTGGTGCTGATTTATGCCAGACTGCCTGGGAGCAGGAGCTGGTGGCAGCTGTCCTGACCTGTCAGGTGCAGGAAAAAAGTGGTTGAACCTCCTAATCCCAAGACAAAGCAGGGAACTGTGTAGCTCTGGTTTTTTGTTGAGGTTCTTCCCAGCACCTTGGCAGACAGAGCATCACGGTGCTGCCTGCCCTGCTGCCTCTCCAAGCAAACTGTCCTCTCTGCTTAGATTTTTTTGGCAGCCCGATGGTGGGGCAGGATGAAGGCAATGGTTGAGGTGAAATATCAGTTCCGTTTAGGAGCGATCTGCTCTGCTACAACCCAAGCTGACACAGCTCAAAGCAGGAATAGTGGGGTACAGCCCATCACCGTGTGGTCCCCACCACCCCACTGGTTCTCCATCACCACAAGAGATGGGAAAGGTGGCACCCCAGCAGTACTGTATTCTGCCCTAGGGCTGCAGAGCATCTCAGATGACATTTGTCCCTTTCCCAGTGCATCCATCACTCTGTGGATGGAAAAAGATACTCGTGACTGCCAGCCCTCAGGGCTGCATGAGCAGCATGTGACACAACCTGCTCTGCAAACGCCTGCAGAGCTGTTCGATCTGAGCTGATGACCAATCGGCCCTTCGGGGGACTCAGGATGTTCTGGCACCACATCTGTGCTGGAGGCAGGAGACTGGCAGCTGGATGGGGCACCCAGATACCCTCTGTTTTGGTCTC
>WAAB01025898.1:24134-61508 GCA_013389865.1 Piaya cayana
CACTGCTCTGGGAAACCTGGGCCAGAGCCTCCCCATTCTCACAGCAAAATATTCCTGCCTAAGATCTCATCTCAATCTCCCCTCTTGCAGCTGAAAACCATTCCCCCTCATCCTATCCCTGCACTCCCTCATCAGGAGCCCCTCCTCATCTTTCCTGGAGCCCCTTTCAGGGCTGGAAGCTGCTCTAAGGCC
Source organism: Piaya cayana (assembly GCA_013389865.1). Taxonomy (NCBI): domain Eukaryota; kingdom Metazoa; phylum Chordata; class Aves; order Cuculiformes; family Coccyzidae; genus Piaya; species Piaya cayana. Next base: position 24,327 of record WAAB01025898.1, read on the forward strand.
TCCCACAGCCTACTCTTCTCCAGGCTGAACAACGCAAACTCTCTCAGCTTGTCCTCATACGGGAAGTGCTCCAGCCCTCTGCCTAAAATAATGGGTAATTACTCTCTTCTTGTTTACCCTGCCCCACTCATTGCTTGGAAGACCTTTGTGTAAAAGGTTTCCAAATGTGTAAAACCCTCTACATAGGCCCATCTGAGGCCTATTTTGTCCCTCTGAGCATCCTGGCTGCCCTTCTCCAAGCTTTCCCTTTACTACAGCATATTTGCTGAGGTGAGCAAGAAAGAATATAGGGATTATTCAAGCCACGGACAATACCATGGGCTTATTATATATATATTAAAAAATCTTCTCTCTTAGTGGCATAAAATCATTGCACATTCAAAACAAATTGATTCCTTGTTAACATTAAAAAGCGATCTCAGTTTTCAATGCACGAACAAAGTTGCTGTAAAATTCTTGTACACACAAGTTGACATTTCCAAACAAAGCAGGATAAAATTAGCCTCGTACTCCCAGCCGCAGGGAATTAGAAGGGTTTTTCTAAAGCATTTATCTGCTTGAGGAGCCAAAGTCTCAATAAATTCTGCCTGCAGACTCCGAGAATGGGTTAGAGCCAGATTGAAGAGCCCTGAATCTCTCACAGGGAAACTCCTTGGTGTAGCACTCCTCACTGCTCACCTGGTCAGCCTGGAAAGGTGGATCTATGTGAACCTCATGGACTTCAACAGGGCAAAGAGGAAGCCACAGAGATGATCTAAGGGCTGAAGCCTTTACTGTATGAGTACAGGCTGAGAGAGTTTGGGTTGTTCAGTTTGGAGAAAAGAAGGCTTTGGGAGACCTTAGAACAGCTTCTAGTACTGAAAGGGGCTCCAGGAAAGCTGGGGAGGGGCTCTTGATCAGAGACTGCAGGGACAGGATGAGGGGGAATGGTTTTCAACTGCGAGAGGGGAGACTGAGATGAGATCTTAGGATGGAATGTTTTGCTGTGAGGGTGAGGAGGCCCTTGTCCAGGTTGCCCAGAGCTGTGGTGGCTGCCCCATCCCTGGAGGTGTTCAAGGCCAGGTTGGATGGGGCTTGGAGCCCCTGATCCAGTGGGAAGTGTCCCTGCCCACAGTAGGGGCTTGGAACTGGATGGGCTTTAAAGTCCCTTCCAACCCAAACCATTCCATGATTCTGTGTTTCTATGGTCAGAAAGCAGAGTTTGTTGCTCACCAAAGTGTCTGTATCATTCCTATGGTAAAGTTACTTTTTGGCTCTTTTTCAGTATGGATGAGCATTTTGAGGACTAACCTTAAGAAATAAACTTCTTCAGAAGAAAAATTCTCCATGGAAAAGCTGGGAAACTGCTAAGAAACTAATTAAAAAACCAGGCACAAAACAACCACTTTAGCAGCAGAAGCCTGTAAGACGAAAAGAAAATACAGCCCCACAACATGAAAAGAAGTAAAACTAATTTAAATTTTAAAAACATCTCTTTTTTTCCCCAATTGCTTTGTGCCTACCCTGATTTCTCCACACATAACAGCCCCCAGCCATTGCTCAACCATTGCCATTTCACACACACATCAGCAAAGCTGGATTTGAAGATCTGTGTTCATTCAGACCACCAGATCCCCCAGCATGGTCTACAAGCCACCCCCAACCCTGCTCATATTGTTTACTTCCTGCCCCAAGTGCTCTGAAAACGTTGATTTTTTTTCATTTTGCCTGCATTTTTGCAGTGAAAGGAAGCATTTCTGCGCCACTCAAGGAGTTCAGGAGGAGAAGGCAGCAGAACCAGAGGGGTTTCCACCAGGCAGATCTGCAGGGCAGGGAATGAAGCAGGAGAAACATCTGTGCACGTGTTCACCTGCCTTTCCTATGTGCCACATGTGCTGGTTGTGCACACACACCTGCAGTTCCTGCCCTGTTCCTGTGATTTAGGCACCACAGTACTGGGATTGAATGTCAGCCTTAATAATGGCCTCAAGCTCCACCAGGGGAGGTTCAGGCTGAACATCAGGAAAAAAATTTTCATGGAAAGGGTCACTGGTCACTGGAACAGGCTGCCCAGGGAGGGGGTTGAATCACCTTCTCTGTAGCGGTTTAAGGGACAGGTGGATGAGTTGCTGAGGGACATGGTTTAGTATTTGATAGGAATGGTTGGACTCGATGATCCTATGGGTCTTTTCCAACCTGGTGATTCTATGATTCAATAAATATGATTGCACATCGGTGGCCTTATGCATGTCCAGAAAGGAATTGGCCCACACAGAAGAAGGCAGGACTGCAGTATCGCTCCAGTGCAAACCCATTCCAAGTGAGCTTAGAGAAAACCCCCACACCCCTCAGCCCCCAAAGAGGGGGACCAGTTTTAAAGATGAGCCTAAAATGATTACCAACAGCCAGGAAAAAAAACCCATGAGGTTGAAGATACATGACCTGCCTCTTCTCTGAAGAGAAGCTAAAAGAGGCGACCTGCATTTTCAGGGAAGAAGACTACTGGGTACTCAAAGGCTCTTTACTCTTGCAGAGGATAGCTAAGCACGATCCAGTGGCTTAAGGTTACAGCCAGAGAATTCAAATCAGAAAAGAGATGAGTCACAGTGATTAACCACAACCACAAGCAGTGGAGGGAGACAGCAGGTCCCTCATTTATGGGTGCCTTCAAAGCCAGGCTGTCCAAAGCACAAGCTGCATTGCCACACCCAATCTTGCAGGTGTAGCAGAGCCAAAGAGCTGCACCAGCCTGCAGGGCATCTTTCATGATCCTGCTCCTGAGACTTACCAATGGGAAACATGAGATCCTGCCCTCCCAGAGAGCATTTCATGATGCACACAGCCTTGGCAAGGAGGCAAGCAGGGCTCTGAACCTGCCTTTGCAAGTCTTTCCTGTTCTACCATAGCATGTTGGGGATCTCCACTGCTGGTCCCACACACCACCTCTCTCTCAACAAAGCTCCAGTGGAAAAAAGTGTTGTTTGACAGATATGAGGGATGCAACAGGCAGTCCCTCCAGCACAACAGCCCCATGCTGTGCTGAACACTCAGAGCAATTTCACTAGAGGTCCCAGCAACAGGTCATCAAGATGATCCTACAGCCCTGTGTATATTACAGCCAGTGCCTGACAACGCCAAACCCAGCCCTTTCAAAGAGCAACGTCTGTGTTCACAGACCATTCCTCTCCTAAATGCAGATTATAAAATACACACCCCTTGAAGGGGCACACAGTGAGCCTCAGTGACACAAACAGAACACAGCTCCTTCTCTCCAGGTCCTGCTCAGTCTCTTTGCTCCTAGGTTTTCAGGATTTATCAGGGAGCACAAGGATAGGATGGGGGCGATGTTAAGCTGAAAGAGGGGAGATTGAGATGAGGTCTTAGGAAGAAATGTTTTGCTGCGAGGGTGGGGAGGCCCTGGCCCAGGTTGCCCAGAGAAATTGTGGCTGCCCCATCCCTGGAGGTATTCAAGGCCAAGATGGATGGGGCTTGGAGCAACCTGATCCAGTGGGAGGTGTCCCTGTTCATGGCATGGGCTGAACTGGATGGGCTTTGTGGTCACTTCCAACCCAAACCACTCCATGATTCCGTGATTCTAAATTGGTCCTGGAGTGGCCATGGCCAGCTTGGATTCTCACTGTGGGAGAGCTCCAACACACAATCATAGAGGATCCCTCAATCTGGAGAGGGAAGGTGAATTCCCAGCTCAGCAGAACACAACAGGCATCCAATTGGCTAGAGCACATCTTCTGTTAGCCAAAATAAAATGTAGATGCTTAATTATTAATCAGCTCATATGCAAAATAGGTATCATAGCAGAATGGGGGAGGGAAGAACGCATTGTTCCTAAAGAATAAATATTTAACATGATACAGAACAGCATGAATTTTTAAAGAGGAGTTTTTGTAACTGCTGAAGCACTTTAACGGCTAAAGAAGCAGAATAGCTTCTAGCAGCAACGCCAGCTTCTAGAGTGGGCAACAGCCCTTTCCACACAGAGACTGCAGAGGGAGGGAGGACGTGGGAGACTGGGCCCCAGGAATAGCAGCTTTGCAACCATCACCCTCCTGTGCCCACCACGAAGCAGCTCGAAAAGTGCAGCTCCGGCTGGTGGGGTCAGCAGAGCTGCAAAGGGCTCAGCCTGCCCTGCTGTGTCCATGGTGAAAACCCAAGTGGTTCCTCCTGGTTTCAGGAGGCTGCACATGGAAAGCAAAAGCTCAGGTTGCTGTGATGCTCCAGCCATTTCTGCATTTTGGGAGATGGGAGAAGGCTTGGGTGAAGCTGGTGGTGATGATGCACACAGTACCTGGTCTCCAGGACTCTGCTTACACCCCATCATGCTCTCACCTTTCCCTTTCTCCACTCCTTCCAGTGCCTCAGCACCATAAGATGCTTCAGGCCCTGCCCAAAGCCTCAGGAATGAGTCAGAGGGAGTTATTCTGCTGGTCCCTCTGCAGGGAATACAGTCTGCTCTAGCACAGCTCAGTCCATACAGCTCTCCTAGCTCCAGCACTGCAAGCACTGAAACCAAGGGAGCTTTTCTTGCCCCTCTGCTGTCCAGGGCTCATCCAGAAGCTCCTGTTGGGGTGCCACAGCCACAGTCAGCATCTGCTGTGACCCCCAGCACCTCCAACTGTGTGTGGTCCCAGCTATGGGTATCTGGTGCGTTCTAGATGGGCTGACAACCTGACTCTGTTCCCACTAGGTAAAGCAGAATAGGAGTGATTTTACCCACCACCAGATCAGCTCTCGCCTGCTCAGGGTAACTCCACAGCCAGGGGAGCCCATCAGCCACCATCACCTGGGGCAGCAGAAGAGAACAGAGAAGAGGAAAGGGCTTGTGCAGCAGAGCTGAGAGCCCACAGCCTCCTAAGAGCTCTCTGGCTGCTTAGAAGAGCTACAGGGAGTGAGATGAAGCTAATCTGCCCTTTCAGCTTTCCACTTGTCAGACAAACCAAGGGATGCTAAACCCATTTGCACAGGTAGGGCACCAAGAAACTATGATAGCTGAAGTGATAGCATGGGGTAGGTTCCCAGTGCTGCATCAAGGGACAGAGAGGGCCAAGACATGGCCATACCTGCCCTGGCTACAGATGCGGGGAGGGACACCTCCCACTGGATCAGGTTACTTCAAGCCCCATCCAACCTGGCCTTGAACACCTCCAGGGATGGGGCAGCCACCACTGCTCTGGGCAACCTGGGCCAGGGTCTCCCCACCCTCACAGCAAAACATTTCTTCCTAGGATCTCCCCTCTTACAGCTGAAAACTGTTCCCCTCATTGTGTCCCTGCACCCCCTGATCAAGAGCCCTGCCCCAGCTTTCCTGGAGCCCCTTTCAGTACAGGGAGGATGCTCTAAGATCTCCTTGCAGCCTTCTCTTAAGTTTCCCTCCCACTGCCAGAAGCCAAGGGGCTTTGAAAGCCACCTCCATCTTCCTCCCAGCACAGATGCAATATCTGCACGCAAGCAGTGCAAGGAACAAGCTTCAACCCCACTTTGAAGTGGTGGTCAGGTTCTCTCTTCCCTGCATCTGAAGTGAATGGGTTAAAGCAGCTGCACCAGTGAAAGGCTCCCAGCAACTTCAGAATGGTCCTCACTCTGCTGATGGGCCACATGAAAGCTATTACACTCTTCCTTGATATATACCTCCCATAAATCCAGGGACTATAAATTAGGGTAACCTTCTGCTTTAAGGGCTGTCTGAGCTCTGCAAAGACATCCCAAAGTCAGGCAGATTCTCACTGAAGACACAGGTAACTGTTCTCATCTACCTTGTGAACCACTGCCCTGGGACAAGGAGTCCACGCATCCCAGCTCAGGGGCACAGAGACACCGTGCTAACTGCTCTGTTGGCTCAGGGTTTGGAGATACTCCCGATTTCTGTCCTTGGAGGGCAGGAGAGACCAAAGCCAGACTCTGTGTCCCTCCTCTTGACCATAGGACCTGCCACCACTCCTTGTGATGCAGCTGCTCTCTGCCACATCCCTGTGCCTTTGGTATGGATGAGTGACTCTCTCAAGCTACCACTGCGACTGAATGCATGGGAATGGGCACCAGGTCCTCACCATCACCTCTCAGAGGTCAAAGAAGAGGGCTGTAAAAAAGATGCAGCACTTCCCTGCTCATCTTTGAAAGCACGTTGCCCTGTAATGACTCTGCACTGTGTCTTGGCAGGAGTGGAGACAGTGCTGGGCTAGCAGAGCCGGCTCCTCCCTCCTCCATCAGACCTAAATGGGTCACTGTGCTCTGATGCTGTGTCTGCGCTCAGAATATGGCCCCAGAGCTGACCCACACTCCATCAAGACTGAGGGAGCTGGGGTTGTTCAGCCTAGAGACCTCATCACTGTCTACAACTGCCTGAAAGGAGGTTCTAGTGAGGTGGGCGCTGATCTCTTCTCCCAAGTGACAGGTGGTGGGACAAGAGGAAATGGCCTCAAGTTGTGCCAGGGTAGGTTTAGATTGGACATCAGGAAAAATTTTTTCGTGGAAAATAATTCTCAGGCACTGGCAGAGGCTGTCCGAGGTGGTGGTAGAGTCCCCATCCCTGGAGGTGTTTAAAAAATGGGTAGATGAGGTGTTCGGGTAGGGCTGGACTCTACAATCTTGAAGGCCTTTTCCAACCTAGTGATTCCATGATTCTAAGACTGCCCAAGCTCACCCTACCCAGTTTCACCTTCCCTGCCACCTCCACATCCTAAACAGTGTCCTCACTGCCTGCAGGGATGCTCCAGGACGTGCTGGCAGCCCCAGGGTAGCAGGCAACAGAAATGGAAACAGAGAGACCGAACAGGGATTTACTGCACTGGATCCAGCCCAAGGCTGCTGGCAGGAACAATGCTGCTGACCCCAACCCCAGGGGAACAGGATCCACTGTTCTCCCCACCCTCACAGCAAAACATGTCTCAATCTCCCCTCTTTCAGCTCAAAACTGTTCCCTTCATCCGACCCCTGCACTCCCTCATCAAGAACCCCTCCTCAGCTTTCCTGGAGCCCTTTTCAGTGCTGGCAGCTGCTCTAAGGTCACCCCACACCCTTCTCTTCTCCAGGCTGAGCAACTCCAACTCTCTCAGTCTGTCCTTGTACAGGAGGTGCTCCAGCCCTCAGATCATGTCCATGGCCTCCTCTTGACCTGCTTAGATCTAGAACTGACACAGCCCCATGAAAGCCACTGTTTGCTCCCTGACAAGCTTGCTCACCCCTAGCTCTGGTGCTGCCATCCAGCATCTCGCAGCCTCCTCTGGGCAAAGCATTAGCACACACCAAAACTAAAAGCTGAAACAAAGCAGATCAGCTTCCCAACAGAAACCACCCCCAGGAACACAGCCTGCTCAGCTGCCTCTGGATAAGAAATCTGATAAAGTCATTGAGGTGAGTTAGGACCGGGCACCATTATTCTCCCCCAATTTGTGCTGTCAGCCCCTTGTAAAACATGACATATGACTCCGAAAATTCATCTTCGGCACCAAACAGAATTTATTCTGCTGTGAAAAAAAAGAAATGTGCAGAAAGAGACAGCAAACAGTGGCCCAGGGACCTCCACGCCACTGAAAACACACACGCACTGATCTCAGCAAACAATTGATTTTATTTCCCACTGCCGCCATCCGTCTCTTCTCCATCCATTGCCCGATTGGGCTGGCAGGAGAATATGAGTTTTAAAGGTCACCACTTAATGATGTTAAGGAGCCATCCTCCTTCCCAGATAAAAAACTGATCAATCTGTAATATTTCTGGCTGGGCTCTGCTCACGGAGGAGATAGAGGGGGATTCTATTCCCCTTTCTGTTTCAAATATACTTAACAGCTTTTTCTGAAACCGAGCTGATAACTCATGCTGGGGACAGACCCGGGCTGGCACTGACACACCATGTGTCCAGTCTGCAGGCAAGATGCCAGCAGAAAAGGTGATGAAGTGCAGTTTGGATTGTGCTACAACATAAAGTGCTATTATATCCTTACATAACTTAATGTTTAAATGCTCAGCTATTGCCTCTCCTGTCGCTTGTGGAGAATTACAACAGTTAGAGCAGCCCTGGGCCCACTTTTCTCTCCGCATTCTACATGGCTCGGCTCCCCGAAGGGTTCATAGAGCTCAGAGGTGCTGGTGCTGCAGCTCTGCTGGCATATGAGACTGCCGCTCTATGATCAACAAACTCGTAGAGCTGGAGCATCATCTCCTCACAGAAATGGTGCACTATCTCCTCATAGAGCTGGAGCATCACATCCTTGTTCAGCTTCGGAAGGCCTGGGACCCTGGCCAAGCACAGGGACAACATCACCCCTGCTTCTGAGTGTCCCATCCCAGACATTTTACCTCACTGAGACAGTGCTAGGCTGCAAAATGCACATCCCTCCAGTGATATTCCTCATGCACCACTCTGGCAAGACCTGCCCAGTTCTTTGCTGAAGCATTTTTCAGGCTGCTTTCAAAGCACAGCAGCCAAGAAGAGCTCGTTTAACAAGTCTGGCTCCCTACAGCAAAATCCCTGCTCTAAGGAGACCCTGCAGCACCTCTGTGCCCCATCCCTGCCCAACAAGGGGAAACTGCTCCCATCCCAACTACGGGACCTGAGATTTCCTTGATTTAAAAAGCAGCAAGATTTAAACCTTTGCCTCCAGAGTCTTCTCCAAACACGGAGAGCCTGAGGCAGGAGTGAGCGCTCCAGCTCAGCACTCGGCTATGCAACGGTTGCAGAGCAGGAGCAGCACACACCATCTCACACCTGCACAGCCCTCCAGCCCACTCCGCATGCAGGCTCTCAGCTGGAGATAGCTCACTCCTGAGCAGCCTCAGAAAAAAACTAAACCATTTGAATAAACAACCTTCAAACTGAAGCAAACACCTCCATTTGAAATCGCATCGAAGAGTATTTAATTTGCTTTTGGATGTGCAGCATGAACCAAGCACTCTACAAGAGGAAGGGTGGTAATAATTTATTCAGCAGCCAGCACATTGCTGAGTCTCTCAGAACTCCTCACAAAGGATGGGGGAGCAGGGGGATTTTATTTATTCTTTATTTCTTTAAACAAAGCGAGCAGGGTCAGCTCTGAATTCCTAAAGCTTCTCCAAGGTGCTGAGACTTTTAAAGCTCTCCAGAGACAGCATTCACTTCTTTTATTCCATTCTGGCTCATTTTGCTCCGCAAAGTCAATTCCTCCGACTTTGTTTGAAAAACAAACCAACACAAACCTGCCTGCCATGCTCACCAGGCTCCGAAACTCCTTGGAGCGCTAGAACAGCTCCTCAGGGAAGCAGTCACAGCACCAAGCCTGACAGTATTCCAGAAGCCTTGGGCCAACACCCTCAGCCACATGGTGTGAATGTTGGGGTTGTCCTGTGCGGGGACAGGAGTTGCACTCAGTGATCCTGCTGACTGATGAGAAGCTCAACATGAGCCAGCAACGTGTGCTCCCAGCCCACAAAGTCAATCATGTCCTGGGCTGCATCAAAAGAAGTGTGGTCAGCAGGTCAAGGGAGGGGATTCTCCTCTCATGAGACCCCATATGGAGCCCTGCATCCAGTTCTGGAACCCCCAACATAAGAAGGAGATGGAACCACTGGAACAGGTCCAGAGGAGGCCACACAGATGATCTTAGGGCTGCAGCACCCACTGTACAAGGACAGGCTGGGAGGGTTGACCTCTACAACAGGCCTAGCAGACCCTGTGCTGCATTCTCACCTTGTCCTGGAGGCACCAACACCTGCACAGGGTGAGTAAAGGCAGAAGGGAGGCTCTGAGCGAGATGCTGTGCTGCCTGGATGAGCGCTGCCCATGGACATGACTTACAGCCTCCTGCATTCATGCTGAGACACATCTTCCCATCCAAATGGGCTCTCTGCCTACACGGGATCAGCCCTGATCCTCTCATCCTTGCAGATCAGTCAGAAGAGATGGGCTTTTCTCAGCAAGTGCTGCCAGAGCTCAAAGCGAGCATCAGCAAGGCTCTTGTAATCACGCTCTCTCTGAACCTCCCTCTCTCTCCGTCCCCCTATGCAGGCTGCTCACGGGGAGAGCAAGAAGGGGAGAAACGGGAGGTGCTGACCCAGCCCAGTTTAGCAGCTAAATGTGAGCAGTTGGGGTCCCAGTTCATAGAACCATAGAATGGTTTGGGTCAGAGAGAGAAACTCTTGTGATCCCTCAGTTTCATCCCAAGTGTATGGGATGGAATCCTCTGTTGGGCAGGTTTCATTCACCTCTCCTGTCCACCCCTGTCTGCAGGTGCCACCTTTTTCCATGTCTTTCCTTTACGGATCCACCAGCTCCAGGATGACCTTGGTTTCTACAGGGATAAGTACAAGCACTGGCCTTTCTGCATCCCAATGCCCTGTGTGTTCACTCTCAGAGAGAAACCCTGCCAGAAGCACGTGCACTGAACTTTCAGAAAATGAATTTACTCAGACAAGGCTGAGCTGAAGTCAGAAACTAATTCTAATTTGGCTCAAACCAGAGCACTCTTGACATGCTGAATCCCAGTAGCTGGGTTTGGGTGCATTATCGCAGCCAAAAGAGCTGCCTGGGCAACCTGCTTTGCCCTTCCATGCACCCTCTGGCAGCAGGGAGGCTGCCTGGCTGTGCAGACCCTGCCTGCATCTGCTGCTTGGTCATATTCTTCTGTGCTCCCACTGATTTAGTAAACTCCCTTTACACAGGAGAGCTCATATTTCAATCTTTAGAGCCACCCTGAATAAAGATCACAAAAATAAGAAGCCCTCACTCTGGCTGCTGAGAGCGTGAAGCTGTATGGATTTCGCAGGCAATTAAATTTTACATAATAGAATACCTAGATTGTACAAACTTAAAGAGCACCTGGAACATCCAGGCATATTCTGAATTTCCTAATCTCGTATTTCAGCCCTGGACCATGAATCTGTCACATTTCGTGCCTCTATTCCTTTTCTATCCACACTACTTCAGAGCTGGGATATCGTGAATAAACGAAGCTCTTCTACATTTGCCTCAGCCTCCTGTTCTGTTGGGTTTTGAATGCTTTTGGTTGGAAGGGACTTCAAAACCCATCCAGTTACAGCCTCTTCCATGGGCAGGGACACTTCCCACTGGATCAGGTTGCTCGGAACCCCATCCAACCTGGCCTTAAACACCTCCAGGGATGGGGCAGCCACCACTGCCCTGGGCAGCCTGGGCCAGGGCCTCCCCACCCTCACAGCAAAACATTTCTGCCAAAGATCTCATCTCAATCTCCCCTCTTACAACTGAAAACCATTCCCCCTCATCTTATCCCTGCACTCCCTCATCAAGAGCCTCTCCCCAGGTTTCCTGGAGCCCCTTTCAGTACTGGAAGCTGCCCTAAGGTTTCCTCAGAACCTTCTCATCTCCAGGCTGAACAAACCCAACCTCAGATCATCTCCATGGCCTCCTCTGGACTCACTCCTACAGCTCCATGTCATTCCTGTGCTGAGGACTCCAGAACTGGACACTGGGCTCCAGGTGAGGTCTCACCAGAGCAGAGCAGAGGGACAGAATCCCCTCCCTCCCCTTGCTGTTCCCACTGGTTTGGATGCAGCCCAAGATATGGATCTTGCCCCACGCAGTCCCTGTGAGTGTTCCATAGAATAATCAGCCACTAGAAGGCAAGCACAGAGCCGCGTTGCTCAGAAAATCTCCCCAGCAAAGCCATTCACGCCCTTCTCAGAGCTCTCTCGAGCAGAGCCTGGCACGCCGCGGAGTGATAGCAGTGAGTAATCCCCTCAACCGACACTCAACCTTGCAGGAGCAAAGCAACCAACAAAGGGATATTTAAGGTTGCTGCTGTGCACTTAATATAGTTTATATTTACAGCTTAATGGCTTTTCAGCATCACTAACTTCCATTCCAACAAAGAGACTTCTCCTGTATTGCCTCAGCTTAAGTGCTAACTACAGCTCCACATTAATAAATATTTTAAAACAGTGGAACTCTAAACTCCTCTGGCACGGAGCCGTCATCGGCTCAGCTGGAGTTTGCATTTGCACACGAGAGAAAACAGACAGAAAAACACATTCTGGATCACCAGGACTACATCAGCAAGGAAGCTTTTCCACCCTACGCCAGGACACCTCTGCCTGAGGGAGTGCTACCACCCTACTCCTCTACCTCCCAAAGCAGTGGCCCACCAAGGGCTGCACTGCAAGGCTTGGGAGAGGGGAACACACGAAAACATGGTCCCACCGGCCAAACCACAACCCTCAGAGAGGCTCAGTGTACACTGTCTCAACGCTAAGGCTGCCTGCTAAACCCTCCCCCAAATGCCATAGCCACATGCTTTTTGAACCCCTCCAGTGATGGAGACTCCCCCACTGCCCTGAGCAGCCCCTGCCAGCGCTTCACCACTCTTTCAGTAAAGATATTTTTCCCAATATCCAATCTAAACCTCCCCTGACACAACTTGAGGTCATTTCCTCTCACCCCATCCCCTGTTACTTGCAAGAAGAACCCAGCATCCACCTCACCACAACCTTTTTTCCAGGAGCTGCAGAGAGTGACGAGGTCTCCCTTCAGCATCCTCTTCTCCAGACTAAACAGCCCCAGGTCCCTCAGCTGCCTCTCATAAAGCTTGTTCTCCAGACCCTTCCCCAGCCTTGTTGCCCTCCCCTGGACAAACCCAGCCAGCTCTTACGAAGCACAAGCTGTGTCTCTGCTTTTAATTGTCAGAATGGTTTGCTGCAGGAGGGAGGGGAACTAAGAAGCCCCTGATTTGCTCTCAAGGTTCCAGCTTTGTACAAGACATTGAGCCTCAGCTTGCAAAGGGAATTTTACAAAGCTGGGTTGAAGGAAAAGCTTGACTTGTACAGTGAGAGATAAANAAAGCCACAGCTGAGAACAGCGAGTTCTTACGAAGCACAAGCTGGGTCATCTCTGCTTTTAATTGTCTGAATGGTTTGCTGCAGGAGGAGGGGGGGAACTAAGAAGCCCCTGATTTGCTCTCAAGGTTCCAGCTTTGTACAAGACATTGAGCCTCAGCTTGCAAAGGGAATTTTACAAAGCTGGGTTGAAGGAAAAGCTTGACTTGTACAGTGAGAGATAAAAATCCTTAGCGTTCACAAATGAATGTACCCATCTGCTGTGCAGGGCATTATCTCTCTCAAAAAGGGAGGAGGGAGGGGGAAAGAAAGAAAGGGGAAAAAAAGGAAAAAAAAGTGAATTGAACTTTGGATGCTTTTCATTTCCCTACAATGTGCAGCAAACTGTGATTCCTATTCATTAAGAAAGAAGATTGACATTCATTATAGTGTGCATTAAATTCCTCATTCTTCTTCTACCCTCCAAATTAGTCTACAGAGGGGAGTAACTAGTGATTTCTATATTGAATTTTGAGTAACTACAGTGGGTTTTTCTTCCAAATAAGCCAGGCAATTATAATAAGACACACTTCTTCCTGGAATGGTAAAGCAGGCAGTGCCATTTGAAATCTCTCTTGCTTTCCCTTACATCTGCAGTTCAACATGTGCACAAGCAGTTCACATGTTTTCTCCAAAATGAGTTTTGGAAGAACTGCCTGTCCCCCAGTGCACAGGAGGCTCTGTGGTGGTTCCAGCTCTTATCCAAAATATTTTGAGCTCTGGATGCGTGCAGCCACAATACATTTTCACACCCAGGAGATCCATCAGTCCTGCTGCACACACGGGCTGTGGTAGGGAAGTCCCAGGTGTGCCCATACCTGGATTGTTTCAGTTGGAGCAAAGCTGTTCCCTCGTGCCTTGCTAGCCATAGCCTGCTCAAATTATAGCATCATGAAATGGTTTAGGTTGGAAAGGACCTCAAAGCCCATCCAGTTCCACCCCTATGGCTACAGACACCTTCCACTGAATCAGGTTGCTCACAGCCCCATCCAGCCTGACCTTGAACACCTGCAGGGATGGGGCATCCATGACTTCCCTGAGCATCCTGGGCCGGGGTCTCCCCACCCTCGTTGTAAAGAATTTCTTCCTGATGTCTAATCCAAATCTTCCTCCTTCCAACTGAAAGCTATTCCCCCTTGCCCTATCACTCCGTGCCCTTATAAAAAGTCCCTCCCCAGCTTTCCTGTAGCCCCTTTTCAGTGCTCGAAGACCGCTATAAGGTCTCCCTGAAGCCTTCTTAGACAACAGAGCAGAGAGCATGGGGCCATTAGGCAGCACTGGGACACACACTGGAGTGCTTTAACCTGGTGAGTAACCTGTGAAAGACCCCTACACAAGGGGTGCAAGAATGTCATGGATGAGTTCCCTGCAAAGTCTCTGCACCAGGAGCTGGCTTCCCATCACCTCTTCCTCCTCAGGTGAATGCCAGAAGAATGAGTCCACCCATGGTGCTGTTGCTACACCTTCACTGCTCAGCAGACACCAGCAGCTCAGGTGCCAGCAGCAGGGACAGCACACAACTCTCCTCCCAAGATGACCCAGTTCCAGGGTAGGTTGCTTTGCAAAGACACCCCAACCCAACCCACAGTCCAAACCCAGCTCCCACCTCCTTGACTGCACATGGGTTATCCCAGTCTCCCCCAGGATGGGACCATCTGACATGGAGCTCAGGTGTCACTGAGGCCCTTTGTCCCTGGAGATGCAAGAGAAGCCTGTGGCAATTCTGATGAGTGTGACCTTAGCTGTGGTGTAAGGATAAGCAATTAGCACTTGAGGCTTTAACTAAGTAGCCCCACATCTTGCAAAGCAGGGGACCTGCCAACACGATGCAGAGATCAGATAGCAGAAGTGGAGAAGCAGACTGTCTCCAGAGCCAAGCAAAGCAGCATGAAGAATCATGGATTCGCAGACTGGCCTGAGCTGGAAAAGACTGGAGCTGCCCTGCAAGGACACCTGGCAGCACAACACACGCTCACACAGGATGGGGAAGGGTCGGAGAGGGTGCAAGGGCCAGGAACAGACATTATAGGACACGATGCTTATGAGGGGCTGAGCAGTCTGCTGGGACAGCCAGCAGAAGCCAAAGCAGTATTTCTGCCCCAAGGCAGGTGGAAGAGAGAGTCTGTTATAGACATTACCTCTCTGGAGCTTGACAGGGCTCAAAGATTCTATCTGAGGATTGCTTTGATTTTGCATCTTTGCCTGGCAAGTTCTCCTTTAGCCCTGCTCATTTGTGAGTGCAGCACCCAGATGCTTGTCACATACATCGCCTCGTCATCCTTCCACTGACACAAATTGGGCGCACGGCAGGGAGTGAGAGGCAGCTTGGACAAGGCTCACTTCACAATGGGCTCAAACGTCACCTCATCAGCATCAGCTGAGTAATAAAGCTCGGCAGGGTCACTCAAACCTCTGAACCCACCAAGCAAGGGACACAACTTCGCTCTTGCTCCTGAGGAAATCACACCATCAGTGCCAACACATGAATTGAGATAGCTTAAGTAAAAGAATGCAGCCTCCTTTCATTGGCTTCACTCCCACCAAGTAGGTGGAATGCTGTGCCCCTCCAAGCTATTTCCCTTGATGTCTTAAAGACGGTGGAGACCAGGAAAGCCCAGTCCGTCTGGCAGAAGAGCAACGTGGAGAAGAAGAGTAGGTCTGTCTTGGTCTGACACTTCTTCCTCAGCAACAGGCACAGTAATATAGAATCATAGAATCACCAGGTTGGAAGAGACCCACCGGATCATCAAGTCCAACCATTCCTATCAAAATGGATTGAATATGAATTGAAATGCTGTGTCCCCAGAGGCAGCGCATTGTAGAAGTGGGTGAGACCAGCATAGCATCCACGTCTGGGAGAGGAAATGCTTCCTGGGATGGAAAACTCCTCTGTGAGCTAAAGGATGTGGAGATGCAGGAAAGGAAACTGCTCCATATCAGTCAGAAAGCCTGTAACCATCCTTGTCAGCTCCTAGAGGACTGGTGGATGCTAAAGCCTCTGTTCTCAAGACCTAAGTTCCCTGGAAGAACAATCCATGGGATTTTCTTGAAGCTATTCCATCTGCAAGCAGGACAACTCTATGCAGAACTCCCCAGGAATGGAAACCTACCCCAGAGTGGGAATTTACTTTCCCCATCCAGGAACCCATCTCTTTCTTGCATCTCTGTATTAACCTCATCTGCAGCTCAGATCCCAGTGCCCTTTCTCTTCAGGCAAATTAGGACTCTCTGAGAGGTGATTTCTCATCAGAAAATGTCAATATGGTGGAAGCTCCAGACATCAGTGCTAGTGTCAAGAAAATTTTATCAGGAAAAGCTGTCTCTGGACCAGGACAGTGCTGCTGCTCAAGTTAAATAAAGTCCAAAGTTACCCTAGTGCTCAAAGAATTCATCCAAGCTCTGAGCCAGCTCAGATCCCAGTTTGCCAATGGGTCAGAGAATCACAGAATCATGCACTGTCCTGAGTTGGAAGGGACCCACAAGGATCACCAAGTGCAGCCCCTGTCCCTGCACTGGACAACCCCAACATTCACACCGTGGGCTGAGGGTGTTGGCCAAAAGCTTCTACAATGTTGTCAGGTTTGGTGATGTGACTGCTTCCCTGGGAGCTGTTCCAGTGCTCCACCACCCTCTGCGGGGAGAAGCATGCTCAATGCAAGCCATCACTGTCCGCTGATAACACCTTAATCCCCATCTCCACTTGGAGCTATTCTTTGTGTAAATAATCTCTCAGTACAGAATATCCACATAGCCTTCGGGCAGCCTGTCTCATCTAGCCACACCTGGTACAGGGCTCTCTTCTTGTTGCAGAGCATCAACCAGTGTCCCTTCAGTCACACCACTGGCCATACACTCTCAGGTTGCACTGGGCACGGAATCCTATCTCTGCACTGCTATCACCTTTACACCCACACCAGAGACAAAGACTGTGATGCTCCTCTGAAGGGAGCTCACTGGAGGTCATGGAGATGATCCAAGGTCTGGAGCACCTCCCACATGAGAGGCTGGGAGAGCTGGGATTGTTCAGCCTGGAGAAGAGAAGGTTGCAGGGAGACCTTAGAGCAGCTTCCAGCAGTGAAAGGGGCTCCAGGAAAGCTGGAGAGGGGCTCTGGATCAGGGATTGCAGGGATAGAACAATGGGGGAACAGTTTTCAGCTGAAAGAGGAGAGATTGAGATGAGGTATTAGGAAGAGAGTATGTACTGTGAGGGTGGGAAGACCCTGGCCCAGGTTGCCCAGAGCAGTGGTGGCTGCCCCATCCCTGGGGGTGTTCAAGGCCAGGTTGGATGGGGCTTGGAGCCCCTGATCCAATGGGAGGTGTCCCTGCCCATGGCAGGGGGGGAGGAACTAGATGGGCTTTAAGGTCTCTTCCAACCCAAACTGCTGTGTGATTCTATGATTGTCCATGTCCATGACTCCTTGTGCTGTGCTGAGTCTCTCCTGGAGGATGAGGATGGAGCAGGCAACATCATCCCCACCTCATTTCATTGCTCCATCCCTGTCCTGCGTTCCTCTTCAGTGTTCACAGCTGCTTTCCTGGAGACCGCTCTGTTTATTGGTTATTAATTAAGGAGATTTTAATACACCTTGTGATGGATTTGTAATAGCTCTTATCTGAATTTACAGGGAGTTGCAGAATACATAGCAGAGCTTTGACATTCTTTTAATTAGCACCCAAGCAAATAAGAGCACAGTAGATCTGGAGATCTTCAGGGCCTCACGCTCCCCTTCTCAGAGCCACGGGAAATGTGAGTGCAATTTCAAACAGTTAAGGCTGCCTGGAAGGGCACCTCCAAGGTATTTGTCATCACTTGCAAAACCCTTATTTACTCGCTGCTGATTCCAAAAACCCCTCTGGGAGCTGGGAAATGAATCTATTTTCCTACCGAAACCCATCACATGGACATCCTGCCTTGCTATTTTTAGGGATGCTTGTGAAGACAGGCTGCTCCCTGCTCTGGTATTTCAGGGTCTTGCTAGCCTGGAGCTGCCCACGCTGGCTGTTATCAGAGGGTCCTGGAGGAGAGCCCAGCTGCACACCTTGGCCTCTTCTTTCAGTCCCTGCTCTGTTAACCCTGAAGCGTTTGTCCTAAACAAAGACAAATCTGTACTGGCAACTGTAATAACTCTGCAAAAAGCTGCAGGGAGCACCCTGCACCAGGGCCACACAATCAGAGCTGTTCACACTGTTCTTGGGGTGTATTCTGCCTCCCCAAAGCCACACTTGAAGCTGGCACAGCCCACA
The DNA here is from genome assembly GCA_013389865.1 of Piaya cayana. Lineage (NCBI taxonomy): Eukaryota > Metazoa > Chordata > Aves > Cuculiformes > Coccyzidae > Piaya > Piaya cayana. The sequence continues at coordinate 42,387 of WAAB01025898.1, forward strand.
CAAGTATGGTGGAAACAGTGCAGAGACAGGCATAGCCACGCTGGCAAGAGCTCTTAAAAGCAACAAAGCTGATGTGACAGGATAGGCTTCCACATGGATGGTCCAGCAAACAGGGCAAAGCCCTCTGGGGATGATGATATACTCTTTCGTTATTCACCTGTGCTGAAATCAGTCTTCTTTGCACAGTCACTCTTGCCCACACTGTAATCACACCTTTGTTTTGCTCCACAGATACCTCCCAGGGGCCGCCAGTAAACTCAACCCTTCATCTTAGTCTGTGGCCTGGGCTAGGACAGTCACATCAGTCACTGCTGGATTTGACAACTGGGATTCCCTTCAGCTTTTCATCTGCTGCACATTCAACCGAACGAGGAGCCACAGCAATCAGGATCCAACCCTGCAGGCACTGCCCTCCGTCGAGGCAGTGGAGCTCTCTCCAGCCCCGCTGCTGGCTCTGAGGAGCAGCTCAACTCTGTGAGATATGTCACTGCTGACAGCTCCCCCACCCAACACCTGATACAGGGACATAATCCTCCTTACGTCACTCAGGAGCCAGCTCAAGTCACCAAAACGTGTTCCACTCATCACATCACAGCGGTTCAGGGCAGCTTCAGCTGACAGCAGAGCAGAGCACGTGAGCTACGAGTACTTCCAGAGCCAGGGGGCTCCTGCTTGTAAGGAGCACCTAAAGACTCCCTGGAGGAGCCAGCTCCCCATGCTGTGAGCCAGCTGGATGCACCCAGAGAGATGGAGCATATGCCACGGATGCCTACTCCCCTCCTGAGACCAGGCATTCCCAGCTTGATACCCACAGTGACATTTCCCAGGAAAAGAACAGCACAGTAAATCCAAAGGTTAAATTTGCATATTTCCCATCATTGCTCGGAAGAGCCAGGCAGGCGTTGGGGATGGAGGGCTGCCAACCTGCAGCGAGAGAGCACAATCACCCTGTGCCCACCAAGGCTGAGCAACCCTTTCAGGTGGTACCAGGCAACTTCTCCACCGTGGTCTTCACCTCTGAGAGGGTTCAAACCAAAGCACCACAAAGAATGGAGGGCACCAAGTTTTAGCCATGCATGTATAGAGCAGACCAGGACACTGAGAAGGACACCAGCATGACCCTCATCACCTGATCTGAGGAAAAACCAGTCTGGGAAGCGCCAGCAGAGGCACTTGTGTATTAACAAGCATGACATCTGCTTTCAACAGCGTGCCTGGGACTGTATTGCTCCAATAATGTGTCTAGGGAGGCCAGAAAGAATCTCCACAAAAAGCTCCAAAGGCTACAGGCTCAGCAAAATGCTGCACATTAAATACACTTTATGGTGTGTGCAGAAGGACCGTTACAAATTCAAATGAACAAGCCACGAGTGAATCACCCCACAGGGAAGGGCTGGCACCAGCTGAGCAGAAGTAAAGCAGCCGCCAGGGAAGCAGTCAGCAGCAGCAAAGCAGCAGTCTCCATTGTCCTGACCCTGCACCCCCTGATCAAAAGACCCTCCCCAGCTTTTCTGGAGCCCCTTTCAGTCCTGGAAGCTGCTCTAAGGTCTCCCTAGAGCCTTCTCTTCTCCAGGCTGAACAATCCCAACTCTCCCAGCCTGTCCTCAGGTGGGAGCTTCTCTGGCTCTCGGATCATCTCGGTGGCCTCCTCTGGATTCGCTCTAACATAAATTTCTCCCCTGTCCCATGGCAGAAAGAAAGGCAGCCCATCACCTCATCTTTCCCAAGCATGAGAGGCCAGGGAAGCAGAAGGAGGCAGCAGGGGACCATGCAAGCCAGACCACTGGGGATCTGGCAGAGTGACTCCAGCCTGAGCCAGAGATGGGACAAAGCTCTTTTACAGGAGCTGTTGGGGTGCACTTGCAGGCCCGTTCATCTCTTTTTCCTCTCTGCTGATTTTGACACTTACAATGAGGCGCAATTTTCCTTACTGTGTCATTTATCTCCCATCATACTGTGACATTCCTGTGCCATTATAGCCCTGTCTCCCATTATCACTTCCCACGTCTCCCAGTGCCAGGTGTCAGGCTCATACTTTTAATTCACAGGATCTCTCAGTTTTAGAGAGAGCAGCAAACGCCTGTGCTGCTCTAGCCAGGCATGCAGGGAGAGCTTGCATGTTGTTTTTAGCAGCCCAGCACCACATCCCCCAGGTTCAGACCCACAAAACCTGGTCCCTGCAGTGCTGCCTGCATCATTAACAGGTTGCTCAGAGAAAAGGTGGCTGCCCCATCCCTGGAGGTGTTCAAGGCCAGGTTGGATGGGGTTTGGAGCAACCTGATCCAGTGGGAGGTGCCCCTGCCCATGGCAGGGGGTAGAACTGGATGTGCTTTGGTGCCCCTTCCAATCCAAACCATTTCATGATGATTCTATGATCAGTTTGTCCAATATCCTCCCCTGGGGATGTCCAGCCTGCACTCAATCTCTTCTGAACACTGGGGATGTGGGACAGGCAGGGAGGGGGCAGATGTGATGAGTGCCACCCTCCTTCCTGACTAGGATTTATCAGGAGGGGCGTCACGCCTCGGTCACACACAGGGGCAGAGGGATCTCCTGCCCCATGGCCTCTCTGTTTCACACACTAAATCATTCACCTGACAGAAGGTCACCAGCAGAGCTGGACCTCATGACCTGAGAAAGGCAGCCTCGTGCTATGCTTGCTGGCCCATACAGTGTCTGCATTGCAGCAGACAGCAGCAGATGCCTAAGTACAACTCTGCCATCTCCCAGGGTGCAGAGCAAGCCCCAGACTTGTGATTGGGTTTTTCAGGAGCTTTGGCATCAGCAGTTTCCCAGCACTACGCCTTGCAGGGTGGCTTTACGAGCAGGGAACAGGGCACAAATGTGCATGGCGAGGCAGTCGTGCCCAGATGAGTGGCAGCAAAATCTTTCATTTTAGAAAGAGAGGAGCAAGTCAGAAAGGCACAGAAACCAGCCTAAATGGACACAGCTCAAACACTTCCAGAGGGTCCATCTTAGCTACAGAGAGAGGAAGAAAGAGGATGCAGACAGGGAAATGACTTTACAGCACACAGTTGCCTTTGCTGGCATCCCCGGGGCTTTTCCCAATAAGACAAGCTCAAAAGGCAGGCACTGAATACATCAGTGGGTTGGGATCCCCCTCCAGCACTGAAAACAGAGACTGTGAAATGCATGGAGTCCTGAGGAGCCCTGCACAGTTCCTGCCAACCTTGCAGCCCATCCATCCCAGCACAACCCCAAGCCATTTCACATAATGAAATAGACAGGTGGCGAGGCTGGAGACAGAAGAGTCTGTTCTTGGGGATTCTCGTGACAATTAAACCATTCTAGGTGCACCTGAGTGAGAGGCAAGCCCAGCTCCAACACCCACATAATGCACATTGTGCCAATCCACCACCAACTCACGCATGCAGTGAGGTGCAATCGGTCCCTTCCCCAGCTCTCAGCAGCAACACACCAGCAGCCACACAAGGGAGAGCAAATTCCCCATCCAAGTGGCTTCTCTACCTGCTTCCCCAAGTAAGCTGCAGCCACAGATCTCTCTTCCCCATCTGAAATGGACCCAGGTGGACCCAGGTCAAGCTCTCCCAAGCTCCTAGTAAATCCAAGGTCCTCAGGAAACAACCAAGCAAACTGCTTGGAAGAGGACTTTGTCACTGCAGCCCAGCTGGCCACCCAGAAGCTAAGGATTAATTGTAAGCCTAGAAAAAACCATGAAAGCTAAAAACAAATACAGCGAAGAAGAGTATTTCCCACTGGAAAGCCATGGCCAAGGAAAGTCAGTCTCTTCTGGGCTGTTTCCCAGGAGGTGGCTGAGATTCATTTATTGTGCCACTCGTATATAAGTCTTTCTTTGGCTGTGGAGCTACCTCAGTGCTCCCTTCCAGCCGGTGAGGAAAAGGGTCCATTATTCAGGTGCAAAGCCACTCCTCAAGCAGGAAAGTGGAATCCAAGCAGGTGCAATGCTCAGGCAATGCCTCAGCCCCACACAGAGCCCTTGTGGGTTCCCTCCAGCTCAGGACATTCTATGATTCTATGACATCAGGAGGCCAGTGATGCCCTCCAGCCTTCTTGCAGCTCCCAGCTCCTGCAGCAGCTGAGACATGAGCTGGAAACAGGCTGAAGCCTGCTGCTCAGCTCAGGGACATCCCTGCCCTGAGCTCAGGTGACAGCAGATCCCAGTCTGCTCCCACTCCCACTCCTCCATCCAGCCGCAGCTGCTGGTCCAGCATATGGGGAGTGGTGGATGGAGGGCAGGTCTGACAGGCCACCTCCACATCCAGCTTCCTCATGGCAGAGCCATCTCCCACCATCCATCACCACACATGTGGTCAATGTTACTGCTCAGGACCACGACCTGCTGTAATTACCATTATTAATTCCCCCCTCCCTTCAGGATATATTAGCTGCAAATTGAGAAGAGGCAGGGAGAGGAGTCCCAGGGCTTGATAAATCAGCTGCTGACAGAGAACCAACATCTGTGCTCCAGCGTGGGCAAAACACAGCCCTAGAGCTTGCCCAACACCACATTCCCACCCACCAGGGCCTCCCTCCCCTGGCTTCTGGCCATTTCCCTGCATCCCCCCCATCTCCCACCTCCAGCTCTGCTCACTGAAGCAGAGCCTTGTTAGCAAAGACGGAGGGACTTGGCTGCTCTCCATTAACACCACTTCTGCCCAAACCAAGCCAAACATAGTCTACAAAGGCATCCAGGAAGGAAAACAAATACTCCGAATGCAGCTGGCACAATGTACTCAGGTGTCACTGAGGGGCTTGTGCTTGTGTTTGCATCTCTCCAGGCAGCCATAGCATTCTAAGGAAAGGTCTGAATTCAAACCAAGTTTGCTAAGTGGAGGAAAACTTTATTGAGTCATAGAATCATTAAGGCCAGAAAAGACTTCTAAGATCACAAAGTCCAACCATCAACACAACCCCACCGTATCTACTAAACTACACCCCAAAGTGCCACTTCTACACATTTTCTGAACCCCTCCAGGGATGGAGACTCCACCACTGCCCTGGGCAGCCTCTGCCAGGGCTTCACCACTCTGTTAGTAAAGAAATTCTTCCCAATGTCCAATCTGAACCTCCCCTGGTGCAACTTGAAGCCATTTCCCCTCATCCCACCACTTGTTTCTTGGGAGAAGAGCCCAGCAACCACCTCAGCACAATCTTCTTTCTGGGAGCTACAGAGAGCATTGAGGTCTCCCTTCTGCCTCCTCTTCTTCAAGCTAAACAATCCCAGGTCCCTCTGCACCTCCTCATAAGACTTGTTCTTCAGACTCCTCACCAGTCTCATTGCCCTCCTCTGGACACACTCCAGAGCCTCAATGTCTTTCTTCTATTGAACTGGTTTCATCTTCACCCTCGTTAAAGCCAGTCCAGCTGATGGTGAGTGGGGACAGAATTAAACAAACCTGTGATGTGAACACTTTCATGAACCCAAAGCAACTGGCCTTCATGGTAGCCAAGGTTCTTAGAAGGGGACATCCCTGCCCTGAGTTCAGATGACAGCAGATCTCAGTCTGTTCTTGCTCCCAAACTCCTCCTCTCTCACATCTGGCAGCAGCTGCTGGCCCAGCCCATGGGTGTTAGCGGATGGAGCACAGGTCCAACGGGCCATCTCCCAGCCCTGCCACTAGCAGAAGAGCCCAAGGAAGCCATCCCACGTGAGCCTGTAGAACAAAAGCTCTCAAATCTCTTCCCTTCCTAGGATATCAAAGACTCTCCTGCTCCCAAGGTGTCCACTTCCATAGCATCTCCCACCTGGCTGCGTTTCACAGCTCACAGAGATGCATGTGCAAACGCTCAGGGCTGCAGCTCCTCACGAGCACAGGGCAGCGGGAGGAGGTGCCACACTCCCAGAGCCCCTGTGCTATTAATCCTGACAACAAAAGTGGCCTGAACAACCAGGAGGGCCAGGCTCCTGCTATTTTGAAACCCGGTGCTTCTTGCACAAAGGCTGCTGACCTGTGCAGGAGGACAGAGCACGTGGTGATAAAACCAGAGAGGTTGCACATCTCTAGAGACAAACAGCTTCAAAGCACCGTCCAGACCAGGACACAGATGTTCTTACGCAGCACAAAAAGGGGTGGTGAGCAGTAAATGCTACCCCTTATCAACCCATATCGCATTGCCTGCTTGATAGCCCCGTCCGCTGCCAAATTGTGTGGATACTGTGAACAACAGGAGCTTTCGCAGTGCACAGTGCTCAGAAGGGAAAGGGACAGACAGCCCTCTAGTGTAAAGTCAACGCTAACCATGTTTGCACAGGCATGGAAAGCATCAATCACACATAAATCCATGCTGGATGCATGCGCTGGGAAGGAAGATCCAGGGAGAGGGGTTTGATCCCCAGCTGCGCGTGCTGTGACTTCACATCGTCCCTCAAAACATGTGAATGCCAAGGAAATGGGCAAGTCCTAAAGGTCCTGGTGGCTTTCAGGTGATCATTTTCCTCTGCAGAGACAAAGGCAATGTTAACAAACCCAGTGTATACTCAAAAGATGCCTTTTATTAAACGAGGGCATGGACCCTTCAGAGACTGACACCAGCACTCTCAAACCACTTCTGAAACCCCAACTTGCCTGGTGGCTGATGGAATGTTCCTGACTGAAAGTCCCCGTGGAGCCTTAAAGCAGGAAAAGCTGAATTTGGGGCCTCAAAAGATTTTTTCCTTTGCTCTTCCCTTTCCCTTTTGCTGAAGAGTGAGACTGAGGTCACATCTCTTCCCTGTGCACATTGCTGTTAAGAACACGGGGGGTTGTATGCAGCTCCTGTCATCGCTCACAGCCTTACAAAAGACGCACAATTAAAATCAATATTTAAAGTCATCAAACAAGCACACACAAATTTTAACAGCCACACAATTCACCCTGACATAACGACGCAGAGTCAAGAGCCGCACTGGAGCGCCAAGAGCAGAATTCTGCCCACAGTCTTCAAAATTTAATGAAAACACACCAGTTTTAAACACTTCCCCAAATCCAGCTCACAAAATCTGTCACTTTGATGTGAATGGTCCCGATCTTAGACTAATCAGTCACTTTTACTTTCTCTTTAGTAGCTAAAGACGCAAATGAACTCCCAGCAAACTGCACAGCTTCAGGAGAGGAATTTAGCAGCCAGATGGTTCTTGCAAAAGATTTGTTCTTAAGAGAAAGACAAAAATAAGTTAACCCATTTTCCCCAATGAGCAGCACACAAGGGACGATGTAACACAGCAGCAAGCAATTCTGAACTGTTATCTTACAACATGTGCAAACCTCATGAACTTCAGCAAGGTCGAGTGCAAGGTTCTGCATCTGGGTTGGGGTAATCCCAACCTTAATTACAGGTTGGGCAGAGAATGGATTGAGAGAAAGCCTGAGAAGCACTGGGGGTGCTGGTGGATGAGAAGCTCGACAGGAGCTGCAAAGTATTCTTACAGCCTGGAAAGCCAACAGTGTCCTGGGCTGCATCCAAAGCAGAGGGACCAGCAGGGCCAGGGAGGGGATTCTGCCCCTCTGCTCTGCGCTTGTGAGACCTCACCTGGTGCCCTGAATCCAGCTCTGGAATCCTCAGTACAGGAAGGACATGGAGCTGTTGGAATGAGTCCAGAGGAGGCGACGGAGGAGTGGAGCATCTCCCATATGAGGATAGGCTGGGAGAGTTGGGGTTGTGCAGCCTGGAGAAGAAAAGGCTCCTGGGAGACCTTAGAGCAGCTTCCAGCACTGAAAGGGGCTCCAGGAAAGCTGGGGAGGGGTTTTTAATCAGGGAGTGCAGGGATGGGATGAGGGAGAATGGTTTTGAGCTGAAATAGGAGAGAATGAGATCTTGGGCAGAAATGTTTTGCTGTGAGGGTGGGGAGGTCCTGTTCCAGGTTGCCCAGAGCAGTGGTGGTTGTCCCATCCCTGGAGGTGTGCAAGGCCAGGTTGGATGGGGCTTGGAGCCCCTGACTCAGTGGGAGATGTCTCTACTCATGGCAGCTTTTGGAACTGGAAGGGCTTTAAGGTCCCTTCCAACGCACACCACTCTATGAGTCTGTGAACATCACTTCAACTGCAGAAGTGCCCCTTCATCCTGCCCACCATGTAAATTATAATCAGCACTAATAACTGATCAATTAGTACAAATCCATATGAGGCACTATAATTATTCCCTGCACTCAGGGAAGAAAAGAAAGCATCAAATTTGAATGGAAACGTTCCTTTGTTTCCAGTGGAAGGTGCAACAGAGAGAGATGAAAGAAAGCTCAACTCTTAAAAAAGCACCAAGATTCAAAGAGCCATCTGAGGGAACGTGCCGGACTCCCACGGGATGGAGCAAAGCTGTGACGGGCTGGAAACTCCCATCTAGACAGAAAAACTCACTCTAGTGTTGTATTTGCATTTGCTTTCTCTGGGCCTTTTTTTCTCTCCATGTGGAATTGCATCTGGTGATGAGGATCAAAGCATAGCTGACAATAAAGACTCTCCAGACCTTCACGGAGACCTCACTGGTTAAAGAAAATGCAGAACAAGATAGATTTTCTGAGTCAACTACGGAAAGTAAGCAGTGAACCAAGTAGCATTTGGCAAAAGGACTTTGATCACATAAGGATGCTGATCATAGAATCATGGAATGATTTGAGTCAGAAAGGAACTCAAATCCCACCCAGTTCCAACCCCTGCCATGGGCAGGGACAACTCCCACTGGATCAAGTTGCTCCAAGCCCCATCCAACCTGTTCTTGAACCCCTCCAGGGATTGGGCAGCCACCACCTCTCTGGGCAGCCTGACCCAGGGCCTCCTCACCCTCACAGCAAAACATTTCTTCCTAAGATCTCACCTCAACCTCCCCTCTTTCAACTGAAAACTGAAGTTTCCAACATCAGCTGGTCAAAGGCAGTTCTAAGGATGACAGAGCCAGAACTCCTTTGTAAGGCCAGATGACGCAGCAAGGAGCCACAGCCAAGAACTGCAGTTTGGGAAGATCAGTTCAGACAGCAGGAAAATCTTCTTAATCAGCACCAGCTCTGGGAAAGTCCCCATCACTGGAGATTTTCAAAGCTCAGCTAGTGATAGTCAAAGCAGACGTGGTCTGACATGTGCAATAGCCCTGCTCAGGGTGGGAGTGTGGACCCTCCTGAGGGCCCTTCCCACTAGCACCTCCAGGATTCTGGGATGTGGCCATGCTAAACAGTGTCCTCGGAGAGGTCTCTGCCACTGCAGAGTGTCCAGAAAAGGCTTCCAGCACAGGAAACATTTGAGGACTAATGACTTTCCAGGAAACACCTTTCAATAACGTTGATGTGGGACACCATGCTGGGAGAGCTGTAACCAGTACACAGAAAATACATCTACAGGCTTCACCTCCAAAAGCTGTCAGAAAATTAAACACGCACCGGTACAACACAGAGACGTCTGGAAACATCTGCTGCTTTCCCCAGAGCCCTGGACAGGGACCAAGGCTGTGACCATCATTCTGAGGTCTTCCTTGGTATCTCCCTTGACGTCTGCTCCTGTACTCAGAGGCACAACCACTTACTCCCATCAAGCATGGATCCAGGCACTACAGTTTACACAACTGCCATGATAAGGGACCCACAACCATGCCAAAGGGACGTGAGCCAGTCATAGTCCTGACCCAGGCCAGGTGACAAAAGGGTTGAGCAGAAAACTCAAGAGTTTTCTTGGCCAAGAAATCTGAGTTATAGAGGAGGAGAGAATATCTCCATTCTTGGAGACACTTGGAAGTCGACAGAACAAGTCCTTAAGCAACTAGATTTGAAATTATCTGTGTTTGAGCAGGAGGTTCATTAGACACCTCCAGAGGTTCCTTCCAAACTACTCTACGATTTTATGAAAGCAAATATTCCATAATCCCTGCCTTGTTAGACCCACACAGAGAGAACTCTAATACTGCTGGCTGCCTGGAGGAGAAAGGTTATAGCCTGCTACTCACCAGTCATCAGGTCAATGCCTCAGACTACTCACCTACCAAGAAACTGTCCTAAAAATCACAGAATTGGAGTTCTTCCATGCTTCCAGCTTCCTCAATGTTTTTCACATGCTTGTGTAATTCTGCTGCTTTTCTTAACAACCAGGAAGGCTACAAAACTGGTGTGCATTTCTAACATCCTGATTCCAGGAGCAAAGACTCGAGAGACAATGAACACTGCAAAAATCTACTGGCGCTACAGATCAGCTGCAAGCTAAAATGCAAGGGTTGTGAGGAAGGCAGGCCAGAGCAGAGAGACAAGCCCGCTGTTGATGCAGCAAGACCTGTAAGGAGAATCTCATCGGTCTTGTTGCTTGACACTGTGTCACTGCTGAAGAAGTGATCTGCAATTGCAAGGACCTGCATATTTTAGCTCTGCGCTGATCTTTAAGCACATTTTGCATCCCTTGGGAGACAACTCAGCACCACTCGCCCAGTGCCAGAGCTGGAAAAGCTGAAACTAATCACAGAAAGGCTCATTGACCTGGTCAAGGGTACAAGGAAGCCAGAAGCAGGGCCAAGGCCAGGTTCCAGAAGACCTGAATTCCAGAAGCTCTAAAAGCAAAGTGAATACAAGACAGAGGCTTTGCAACACCACAAGTAGATGTGTTCCTCTTTACATGTGTGCTTGCTGCACACACACACAGAGGAAACATCTGTGCCACTTGGACGTCCTTCTGCTCTGAGCCTACACATCATCGCTGAACACCACTGTAATGGATCATCACCCAAACTTCTCTGTGTCCCAAGAGCTGTAACAAGACACCAGCACAGACTGAGGTGAGTCTGCACAGTTTAGCAAGGTCTGTGTGAATTGCTTTGGCATCTCTGTGCAAACACAGAAGGATCCGCCCTTTGCTGCTTCTTGCTGATTATGACTTCTCTGTACAATTGTCTGCCTTTTCCCTCAGTCTCTGGAAACCTCAAGGAGTTGCAACCACAAGCATGAAAGGGGAGGAGAGGCTGGGCTTTGTAGACCACACACCTCCCTCCCACATCTCCCTGTGTGTCTGTGATGGAGAAGCCCTGAAACCCTGTTACTCACTGGACAGATCCACCTGGCTTAGGACATAGCACAAAGCTTTCTGCGTGGATGGGGGAGAAGCACTAGTGCAATTCCCAGTCCTTACAAGCACCAATACTGTGATGCTGCCTCTTAGGGCACCTCTTTGCAGTGAAACAGGATACTCCTGTTCCACTGCGTTCATGCCTTCTGCATAAAAAATCCTCTTTAGGAACATCAAAAGAGGCGTTTGGCACTCAGAGATATGTCTTAATGAAGGTGACAGCAACAGAAAGCATTGCGAATCCAAGGGGAAGAGAATGCACACCTAATTAGACCGACTCCTTTCTTCTCCCTTTGGTTTCACCTCCTGCTGCATGCACAGGGTGAACCTGCACTGGGGCTGCAGCTTCAGCCTCTCCAGCAGGATGCACCCTGCAGCACAGTGGGGATGACCCACACGAAGAGTGCGCACGGCAGCCAGAGCAGACTCAGAGCAGAGATTAGACCTCAGCTCTTCGCCATCTTCCTTGTCCTCCTTTGTGCTGAGGCTCTGGCTCAACAGGTTTTCCCTCCCTCTCCTCCTCATCCTCAAGGTTTAGGAGGATGGGAAGGGGAGGAAGGCACCATGCTTTCCAGGGTAGGCAGCTGCTCCCCGAAGCCAGTAGCACTGTGTGTAGCACTGTGCTTCAGATCTGGCCTCCAGAGCATCCTTCCCCATCCCTGCCCCCATCTCACAGTCTCCCTTGCTGCTTCCAAGCCAAAGATGATGGGAAATCCACATAGTTGGTGCCGTATTTTGCAGATTTTGCTTCTTCCTTTGGAAGTCTTAGTGGCCAAAGTCATCGCTGGTGTCAGGAGACGACACAGACACAAAACCTTCCTTACTGATTGTCACAGAGCTATCAAGACATCTGTGGGGGTGTCAGTCATGGACCCCCACGTCCCCTGCCAGCTTCCAACTCCACGGTGAGCCACGGGGTTGAGTGTATGGATGGATAACCACTCCCTTGCTCTCTCCTTCCAAGTCCTCTGAGCAGGGCAGGTAGCAGACTAAAGCAGAGGGAGGCATCTCAGTTGTGCAGGAAGCTGCCTTTTTCCTCGCCTTATTCCTTCCCACAACCATCTCCTTCATGCTTACAGTCTCTGCGCAGGCTCCCAGGAGGTTTTAACTCGAGTGAAGCCCAGAGCATCTGAACACAAACGGAGGGAATTAATGAAGGACGTGGCTTGTTGAGACAGGACTGCCACGCTCCCCGTGCTGGTGCTGAGCAGTGCAGGCACATGCTGCCCACAAGCCACGGCAGCAGGGAGAGCAGCGGCGCCTTTCTCGCTGTTTCTAATTCACTTCTTTTCTGGACCAGTCTTCTCTGGCGCTCATAGTGGGGAAAACAGCACAGAACCAGCAGGAACCCAAAGACATCAGCACTGACACCAGACCCAGGCACAGAGCCTTTCCACCCTGAGATTCCCCTTTAGAAAACCTCTCCAAACACACCCTCCACGGGTCCTACAGGACATGGGTCTGAGGGATGGGCTGCCTGGTGGGGAAGGAAGGACCAAGCCCAGAAAATGCTGCAGCCCCTTCATGCAAATGAACATTATAGAGAGAGGAAAGAGAAAAATAATATATAGATGAACGATATCTTCTCTCAAGACAAAAAACTGTTCTCACACCAGTGAAACCCAGTCCCTGAGGCTATCATAGGTCCTTATATTACATGGATTTGTATTTTTTTTCTTTAAAAATATATATTTCATTAAAGAATAAACATGAAAAGACCTCTTCCAATACAAATAAAATTGTGTTAATAAGGCAGCAAGTGCTGAGAACACCAGGCAGAAGCTCTGCTGGTCGAACTGCCCCTGGTGGCTATTTCAGGCTTCCAGGCACTTGAAGTATCCTGGCAGCCCACGGTGGGAAATGCAGTCCAGCCACAGCAGGATGGTCACTCAGCAAAATATAATCTCCCAAGGTTCCTAAGGACTTGCAGTCACACCTCCTGGCAGCCCAGGCTCCCTTGCCCCTTGCGGGAACGATTCATAAACTGCAGGGAAACAAAATCATTCCAACCCAACCCCCTCAAAGCACTGTTCTATAAATAAAGCCGTTGTAACACAGATTTTCTATTTCATTATCTTCTAGGTTGTTTCACACGACGCTGGGAATGTCTCAGTGTACAGAAAGTGCCGTGCTGCAGCAGGGTAGAACGGCACAGGAGAGGCTCTCCTGTACCACACCCATCACCTGGATGCTGCTCGGCACAGCTGACACGCATCCTACAGCGTCACGGCAGCCAAACAGCCCGCATCACCAGCCTGGCACGGCAAGCCAGGGCACCAGCACACGAGCCCTGGGTACAAATCCATGGGTAAGCCATGACCAAGGCTACGGTGCGGCACATCGCAAACAAACCCTGAAATATCGGTACCCTTTAATGTCCCACAGGAGAGGCCATCGCTGCAACCTGACCCAAACAGGAAGGAATTGGCCATTTCAGAATTAAAAATGATACAAATTCTCTAAAGGAGGCAGTGTGCCATTTGGCTCAGAGCTTGATTTGTCCATCACAAATAAACCTGCCAGAGTGCCCTCCAAAGAAAGAAAGAAAGAAAAAACAGATCGTATTTGTGTCACTGATAGAGACGGGAAGCGAGCTGGGATGGCACACGCGGGCAGAAACTCTGTGCAGCAAGAGGTTCTGATGCCCAACGCTGCCTTGCCCAGCAGCCTGGGTGGCGGTGGAGCTCCCACCGTGGGCTGAGCACTCCAGTTCGAAATCGCAGCCCATGGGCTGGGTTTCCAGCAAACACACCTGGGCGGCACATGCTTCTCCAAGCGCTCCGAGCATGTGTTCCTCCAAATGTAGGTCTGTCGTTCGGCTTTTACCCGGAGCAACTGCAAATGGAAGAGCCACGACAGGGCAGCTCCAGCTAGCCCCAACCCTTCAGCTGCCACTACCAGTGCGAACCCAGTCCCATCCCTGCACTCCAGGAGCTGGGAAGCACAGACTGTGGCCAGAGCTGCCAAAGCAGATGGAAAAGAGCTGGTTTCAGCCCAAGGACGCTCTGCCAGGCCAGCCCCACACTCTGTGTGCCCTGACCAGACTATGCAGGGGTCCCTCCTGCACCCCCAGTTCTTCCCTAAAGGACAAGCAGGTTCAGATGGGAGCAGGGGAGCCCCTGAGGGAGGTTTCCCACCGGACCTCCAGGCATCGCCCTCCCCGGAGCATCCGTAAACTTCCCCAGCCGGAGGCACCCGCAGGACCCGGGGCTTCGGGCTGGGAACTGGGGCTCTGAACTGGGAGAGGGGTGGGAAGCCGGGCTCCCCTGTGCCCCCTCGCTCCCCGCTCCGGCTCCCTCTGCAGGAGCAGCAGCTCCGAGCCCCGCGGGATGCAGGGTGCGGGATGCAGGGTGCGGGATGCGCTTCCCCCGGCAGCATCCCAACTTCGGGAGCAGCCCAGGCATCCCACGGCCGAGGCAGGGGGGCGGCTGCCTGCCCCCCATCACCCCCCCCCCTCGAGGGGCTGGGGCTGAAGGGCAGCTCAGCCCGTCTCTCTCCTTCCAGCGCGCTGCCTTGCCGAGCCGAGCGGTGCCGGCTCGCAGCNAAAAGTTGGAGCGAGGGAAGTTCCCGGTGCGATGCGAAGTTGGGGACGGGGCCGCCTCGCCCCGCGCCGCCGCCCCCCGGGGATGCGGGGAGGGGGGGGGCAGGGATGCTCCTACCTTCAGCTATCGCCCTCTTCATCTTAGGGGTCGGGGAAGGCACGTCTGGAGGCGCGAAGTCGAGCGGGCAGCGGTTACAAATCCTTGGGAAAGCGGAGCCAAGATCCTCGCGTGGAAAAATAAAACTTCAGCCGGAGCGCGGCGGCGGGGGGGGGTCTCTCCCAGTGCCGGCGCCCTGGCTCATCGGGGGAATGAGCAGCCCCCGAGCTGGAGTCAGCATCCAGGCGAGGCTCCCCCTCCCTCCCTGCCTGCCTGCCTGCCTCCTCCTCCCTCCGTCCTCCCGTCCTCCCCTCCCGCCCGCCGCACGCTCGGGGCCGGGGCTGCGGCGGCTCCCGGGGCGGCGGGGAGCGCGGAGNTCGAGGGGCTGGGGCTGAAGGGCAGCTCAGCCCGTCTCTCTCCTTCCAGCGCGCTGCCTTGCCGAGCCGAGCGGTGCCGGCTCGCAGCCCGGTGCTCGCTCCAGCTCCAGCTTCGCCCTCCCCGCCGCCTCTCCCGGTTCTCACCGACCGCGTTCAGCATCCCCCAGCCCGGCCCAGCCCCCCCGACCCCCCCAGGGTCNGCCGGCGGCGCTGGATCCCGGGAGCGAGCGGGGATGGGAGAAGAAGGCGATGAATGTTTTATGGGATCATGTGGTTTGACGTGAGAGGAATCAGCCTAGATCGGATTTACTGGCTGGAGGAGTGAGAGGGAGGACGGGGGAGACGGGGATGGAGGGATGGAAGGAGGGAGGGGCCCGGGGGGCAGACGGAGCGCGCAGGGGCCGCGGTGGCGGAGAATCCGCGCCGGAGCCCCCGCGGGGCCCGGGCAGGGCCGGGCGGCTCCGGGAGGCTCATTCCTGGAGGAGAGGTGCCACCTAAAGGCAGCCGCGGATAGGGATGCCCGCATCCCCCTCCTATCCCGCATCCCTCCCTGCATCCCGCGGCCGGGGGTCCCCGGGGCAGCGGAGCCCCGGGACGGAGGGTTCGGTCCCTGGAGCCCGGAGATGCTCTCCTGGACCTGGACCCACAGCGATTCTCCCCTGGGTTTGGTCCCTGGAGCAGGGATGCTCGCTAGGCAGGAGTAGGAGGGACCTTGACCCACATCACCTTTTTCTGCTGCGGTGGGTTTGGTCCCTGGACCAGGGATGCTCCTTGGGGAGGCACTGGGAGCACCTGGATCCACATGCAGCATCTCTTGCTGCTGCGGTGGGTTTGGTCCCTGGAGCTGGGATGCAACAGGAGCGCCTGGACCCACAATACCTCTTCCCACTGCAATGAGTTTGGTCCAGAAAGCTCCTCTGGGAGGCAGGGGGAGCACCTGGACACCGGCTCCCTTGGGATCCATCCAGGAAAGACATCCTCTTACCTCAGTTTCTCAAAAAACACGTGGTTGAAGATGAAGCAGAGTGAACCTGCCTCCCCATTCTCCTCATTCCTCCTTCCCCAGATGGGAGCAAACAAATTCTTACTGCATAGGCAGCTCCCATCAGCAGTTGTCCTGGGAAGCAGAAAGACAGACTTTTATTAAGTGAACTCATCTGCTTAGTGGGCAAAGGAGGAAGGAAGGTTGGTGCCAGGGAAAGCCAAACATCTGTAACATGAAGACATGGTGGTTCTGTCCCTGCTGGCAAGAGCTATCACACTGCTGCCATGTGTATTTATCTAAATCTACGCACACATAGGTATGTGTATGCCACTGAATGTTCATTCTTCTTTTATGGCTTTTCACCCTAATATTCACGATCTCCAGAGCAGCTTGTACTGAGGTCTTGGGTCATAACCACATCTCTTGAAGGCCTCCCCAGTTTGCATCTTTCTCTGCAGGCGTTGTTCCAAGATGAGCCAGGAAACCACTTCTCCCACGTACAGTAACCCATCTCACCCGAAGATCTGTGGGGCTCTTCATGCCAGCGCCACAATCATCTATGGAAAAAAGAAATGCAACCACAGGAAGGCCTAAGTGGACATCTGAGCCAGGTGGAGGTCGTTTACCAAGTGTGGGCTTTAATTATGCAAACGGCCTCAGCTGTCCACAGGTAGCAGGGAGGTACGGCTTCCAGACATCTGCTAGAGATCTCTTGCTGACATTTTATTAGTCACCCACAACTGAAGTGTGAGAGTAGAGCAGGGAAAGGGCTGCTGTCGGGATATATGGGCAGATTGCTAGAAGCAGCGTCCCTTCCAACAAAAACCACTCTATGATTCAATGGTATTTGGTTCCCTATATTTTGAGGACTTGCTGGGAACCAACAGCAGGTGGGATGGACTTTAAGGAATGCCCACACACAAGCACTTGTGCCAGAACTGGATGTGGGGGGAGTCTCAGACCAGGGACCCCCAGATCCTGGCTAAGTGACAGGGCAGGGCAGTGCCCAGGAGCCAGACTGGGGAAGAACCATAAGGGAGGAACTATGAGGGTGGTGGGGAACTATCTACTCAACTAAGCTCTTGGAGTTCAGATCACAGACAGGTGCAAATAAGCCTGTCTAGTTATGCATCACCTGGTTACCTTACCTTACAAGCCTTGTAAACCCTTTTACCTTGGTTAGACAATACGCCTTCCTGTGCCTCAAACTTCTTAGCCTCCAATTCCAGTTTTCTCTTCTCCTACTAGAGTTTTCATTTGCAGTCATCCACCTCTGAAATCCCACCTAAAATTATTTCGAGAGATCTGTACCACCCCAGACGCTCTCTAACAAGGTGCTAATGTAAAGGTACAGTCTAATGCCTTTAGCTCCTCTCCTCCATTCCCTTGGAGATGGGAGATACCTCACCCTCTGTGCACTATCCTTCTGCCCCTCTGGAGTGCAAGGGTGCAGGGATGGCTCCCTAGTTCTCTTCCTTCCCACGCTTCCAGCCTGCATTCCTAACTGCATCCCAGCTTAAGCGCAACACTTACTTTCTCTGATCCTTTTGCCTTGCATGCCTTGTTCCCTCTACTTGTGCCACCTCCAGCTCTGGCCCTGCCCATTCTGTCTCCATGCCTACACCCTGACCAGTGTGTGCTGCACCCCTGTCCTACTCATCACATCCTAAAGCTCAGCACCATACGGCCCCTCTCCTCTCGGTAAGTTCCGCACACACAGCACAAGGCAGCACTTGGTAAAGATGCTGTTGAGGGACCACTACACTCAAAAGGCCAAGGCTGTGACCCTCAGGTGGGACCACGGCTTTCAACACAGCATTTGAGGACATCTTCTGGGCAGAGAGGATGATTCCATCATGCCCTGCTCCTTCTGCAGTGACAGGCCAGGTGCCACAGGTTAGGACTATGCTGCTCTTCATTTTTAAACACAGCTTCAAGGTTTAGTGTTTCAGTAGTGCCCTCTGACTTTGCCATCCCAAGTGGTGCATCAGGAGAGAAAGTTCACCTATGTGCAGAGCATCAAGATAACTGCAGATCAAAGGACCCTGGATATCAAATTGTCTGGGAGAGGGTTGGAAGGTGAACATGAGAAATGAAGGAGTTAACTGATGCTGTAGTCACAACGCCAAAAATTACAGGTTCTACCAGGATGGCAGCAGGCTGCATGAGAGTGTTTGGCTGACATTTCTGAAAGGTTAATCTCAAAATGGAGAGAGCACAACTACTGAGGGCTTAGAGTGACTTTTCTTGCGGATTCCTGCACTGCTTTGGGCCGGTTTGAGACCAAGCTGTTTGTAACACACAGGTCACCACGGTGGCTGTGACCTTGGTATGAAAAGTGGTGCTCCACACTGTGACAGATGTCCCAAAGCAAGCTTGCTTTCCAGGCTGACATCACAAGGTACAGGAGCCTGAGTCCTTCTATGCCTACATATTGGACGCTTCCCATTTCCCAACATGCCTGAAAGCTGTCTAGCAAGGACTGAGTGAAGGAGGAGTCTCCCAAGTAGAAGATCTCCTGGGAGATCTGAGGTGGCTTGCAATTACGGCGTGAGTAATTCTGTGCAGCTCATTTGCAGCTTGGAAAGGTGCCAACGTTCACCGAGATCAAGAGACACCTTGCTTTGACTGGATAATTACATGTTCGTCTTTACCTAATGCTTAATCATACTTAGATCAATTCTCTTCCTTTGCATTGTGAGTCTCGTCTGCAAAATGTCAACCTCTCAGTTGCTCTCTTTAACCCTCATTTGTGAGCAGAGTGGATTTAATGTCTTTGGGGCACATTCCCGGGTTTAAGGGTGACGAGGAGAAGGTGGAAGGGAGAGGTGGATGTGGAATAATAGAGAGGGCACATAAAGGGGGAAAACATTACCCTTTGCCAAGTTCACACCCACCTTATTTTATGAATAGGATCTAATGGAGCTGATTCCTGAAACCCCTTGTGCTGATTTGGTAAAGGTTTTTTAATCTTTTCTCCCCACTGTCTGGTGGCTGTAGCTCTCCTGTGTCTGATGGGGATGTGAGCATCTGAAAACATCTCCTGGAGGAACAAGAAGGCAGAAAAAAGGACACTCAAAGACTAGTTTGTTTGCTGTTGTGCCTAGGCTGAG
>WAAB01025901.1:0-36961 GCA_013389865.1 Piaya cayana
ACTTTGCCAACCAGCCTTTTAAATGAAACTAGCTTCTAGCAGAGCAAAAAACTAAATTCAGCTGATATCCTGACATTCTTTTGAATACTGATTTCAATAATACTTCCAAATTTCACTTAAAGAGAATGAAAAAGTACACTTTTATGCCTTAGTACAATATAGACAATTTCTGCAATTGATTTTAATTTTGCATAAGTAAGTACACAGGAAAGAAAAAATCAAAGCTAATTTTCACATATCCTTTCAAATTAAGGCCAGGTTTACCCTGAAAGCTTTAACTTTAAAATCCTGCCTGTGTGTGCACGTCATCTTCAGCTCCTTTCTGTACTTTCAGTTTCTTACCAGTACTTAGCATGCAAGCATGTTGAACACCACAAAACAGATCAAAAATGTGGACAAACTATAGTAGTAGCAATATCATGAATACTTCCTTCATGGAGTACTGTGGATGTGCACTTCCAAATATAATAGATAATACCAAACCTTTTCAATTTTCACTGACTTCTAGATCATGATTAATCCAACTTAGCCTTCTGATGCCACCAGTAGCAAACAAATCTGACGTGGTTATTCGACTCAGATTCTGTTATTTAGCTTTCTTTATAACTCAAGTCTGTCTTTTCTCACACATTGAAAAATGATCAACTGCTCATCAGTATTTTTTCTCAAAAAAATCACAGAATCTTTAAGATCATACAGTAAAACCATTAACCTAACACTGCCAAGTCCATCAGTAAGCCACACCCCTAAGTGTGATATCTACACATCTTTTAAATGACTTCCAGGGATGGTGACTCAATCACTTCCCTGGGAAGCCTGTTCCAATGCTTGACAACCCTTTCAGTGGAGACGTTTTTCTGAATACCCAGTTTAAATCTCCCCTGGCACAACTTGAGTCCATGTCCCTCATCCTATAGCTTGTTACTTGTGAGAAGAGACCAACATCCACCTCACTACAGTCTCCTGTAAGGTGTCCTCTCAGATTCCTTTTCTATAAACTAAATAATGCCAGTTCCCTCAATCACTTCTCATAAGACTTCTGCTCTAGACCCTTCACCAGCCTCACTGCTCTTCTTTGCTCAACCTCCAGCACCTCAATGTCTTTCTTGTACTGAGGGGCCCAAAACAGAACACAGGATTTCAGATGTAATCTCACCAGTGCTGAGTAAAAGGGGATGATCACTTCCCTAGTTCTGCTGGCCACACTATTTCCAGTACAAGCCAGAATGCTATTGGCCTTCTTGGATATCTGGGCACACTGCTGCCTCATCTTCAGCTGGCTATTGATCAACACCCTCAGGTACTTCTCAACCAAGCAGTTTTCCAGCCATTTGTCCCAAAGACTGTAGCACTGCAGGAACCATCACTCAGCTTTGTTGGACTATCCTCAGCCCACCGATCCAGCCTGCCCAGCTCTAACGCCTTCCTTCCCTCAAGCAGATCAAAATCCTGTGGGAAACAGTGTCAAAGGCCTTACTGAAGCCTAGGGAGACAACATCTGCAGGTTTCACTCACATAAGTGGGTCACCTGGTCATGGAAGGAGATCAGGTTAGTCAGGTAGGACCTGCATTTCATAAACCCATGTTGACTGAGCCTGATCCCTGGTTATCCTGTAAGTGCTGCATGCTGGAAGTCAAGATGATCTGCTCCGTAGCCTTCCCTGGCACAGAGGTCAGGCTGACAGCCCTGTAGTTCCCCAGATTCTCTTTCTGGCCATTCTTACAGCAGGGCATCACATTTGCTAATCTCCGGTCAAGCTCAACTTCCTCAGTAAGAAGAAAGGCAAACTAAAAATGATGGAGAAAAAGGAATCGTGTTCTAACAAAAGAAAAGAGATAGGGCTAAACGATGTGAAACAATACATTTGCTTCTCTGCTAACTTTTTTTTTAAGATAATTAACTTACTTCTTATACACTTGTTTGGTTTTAGTGAAAGAAACCTGATTGCCTGAAATTAATTTTTACAACAGGTAAATAAAATGTTGCTTCAGGGATTGCCTGGCATTCAAAAAGTATGTATTAATGCAATAAATAGGAAAAAAAATCTGATTTACTGTACCCCATTAATCCTAAATCCAGATAGCTTTTTAAAGGAAAAATTACCAAAAGTAACTGAATGTATAAAAAATGTGTCTTGGATTTGGCAGCAGATCAAGAAGTAAAACACTTACTTTGGACATGTCTTCCTTGGGATTATTTGCAGCTTTTCCTTGTCTTGCTTTGCCTTTATTAGCTAAAAAACCATTCAGTCTCTTGATAAGCCACAATAGTTTCAAAACTGTTAGTTTAATTAAAACCTATGAAGCATCAAGTGATCTCTGTATTGTGGCATTCTGATGCTTTAACATACAGTTATTTACCAACGAATGCTAAAGCACAGGTTAAGTTTTCTTTGGGGATGTCTCGGTTTTGGGAGTTTCTTTAGTCTCTTGAAAGATATCTCTTCTGGACCTATTTTCTAGGGAATCTTCACAGCCTACACAACATGGTCAGAGTCTATATAATCCATGCCCAATGCAAGACCAAAAAATGGACTCTGTATTTCCTGTACAGTAGTAAATGCTCACATGCCACTCACAATGCTACAGGCATTCAAGTTGTACACTTCCCCCTGTAATGACACAGAAAAATGCTGACCTACCAAAGCAATACCATATCATGAAGCATTACTCTTCAGGCACGTCAAGAACACTGCTTATATGCTCTAGGATGATGCCAGTATTGATAAATTACTTTTGATATCAGTATGTGATTTGTGTACTGAACACCCAAGTGCATGCTCCAACCACTAAAGGAGGCTGAGTTTGGGTAGAAGAAGTGAAGGCAACACCGTTCCTGCTAGAACAGGAGATTATCTGGCAATGCAGAAGTTAATAGCTTGATTTATGCTCATACACATTTAAAACCCCTGTATTATTTCTAGAATATTGTTAAAATATTGTGCAAGGTCCCTTCCAACCCAAACCGTTCTATAATTCTATGATTCTATGAACTCAAAGGGTGCAATACATTGTAGAATTTTAAATTTACAGTTAGACATTAAGCTTAGTTACAGCTCTTAAAAAAATGTAATTTATCAGTTGAGAAAACTGAAAATGCATTAATTACTTTGTTGTTATAAAACAAATCAGAAACTGCTTATTATAAACCCAAGATTGAAAACAAATTTTCAAAATGGCAAAACAAATTGTAAACTAGTTATGAAGACTACTCTACAATGTTCATATGTCCTAGAGTTTAGTATTAGAGAGGATTAAAGAATCTCTCTGTCCAGGGCATGTCATGGAATAAAGGAAGTTTTTCATTGGAATTTAGGCACAGTAAGAATTTCCCTCAATCTTCTAAAAGTGAATGTTATTTCATTTCTATTGATATCATAAATTGTATTTTAAAACCTAATAATGACCAATGACCTAATCTTTCTTATGTCTTCACCTAGTTTATTTCTTCCATAAATCCTCCATAATACTCAGATAAAAAAAGAAGCAAGAAGTCAAAACCCCGCCCACCAAACCCTCCCATGAGACTGCAGTGATAAAATCTCAGGCACTTCTTGAGTCTTGCTGTCGACTACTTCCTTGTTTTCAAGACTTTAAAAAAGCGAAACTCATACCCTGAGTCTCAATTATACCTTCATGTGAATTTTCCACTCCACTTGCCTCTATCCAGTCTCTCCTCCACACCTCCCAACCCAAAGTCTATTCCATTCATTCTGACTTAGCTGCAACTTCTTTGGAACACACATAACGTTCAATTACTATTGTATTTTTCATTGTGTCATCTATCAGGGATTTTTTCATTATCTGAGTCATCTGATTTGATCTCATATCCATAGACAACTCTAAGTCAAAGTTATCATCTGAAACCATGTCTAGCATTATGCAGAGCTGGATTCTGAGAAACTGTTACTTGCTTGACATTAATATTCAAGTGGCAGCAACATCTGAAGGACAGATTGTGTAAGAAATGGAAAACATGCCAGATATTTGGTTAATTTCACAATTACAGGACAATATTTAGTTAGATGAAGCTGTCTGGAATGTTTTCATGGGATGGTAAAACATTTATTTGAAAATACATTTGCTGTATCTCAGTCTTTAGGATAATGTATATATTAACCAATTGGCTTCGATATGTGAATATTGCAACTATATTAAATGCGTTTACTAATAAAGTATATAACGACTCCTGTCAAGTAATAAGTCACAATGAGATAGCAGGAAGCCCACCATTAGCACCACAGCCAAAGCATCAGAACGAATGCTATCTTAGCTCACTCAGTTGTTGTGCCTCATATGAACCAATTCATCAAATTAAAGTTTGTCAAATGCTCAACAACAAATAAGTCTGAAGTCAGAAACATGAAGAAGACATATGATTATGTATCAATAGAGATTTTCTTCCTTCCCTTTTCATGATGTAAACTGATTGTTCTCACAAAAGTTACATTTTCCACTTGAATTTTAGGACCTTCAATGATATTACTTTGTCCATTTGAATTTGGAAATTGACTTGGCTGACTTTAACACAATTTGGTCATGTGCAAAATAAAAATCTTTAATAATATTAAATGCTATATTAAAGGAAAAGGATTTTCATGTCTCAATTTGCCACACGTGTGCTTTGTATGATTGTACGTTTCCTACTTCACAAAAATTTCATCACTACCTGGTTTAAAGTACATGCTGTACCAAATTCTCATCCCAAAATCCAGCCTGGAATGCTGGATTAAAAATTAGAAATCCCTGCAGAGTCAGGAGAAAAAGGAACTTTCTACATCTTCATCAATTTCAGAGCTGAAAGGGTCTCTACAGCACTGCATTTCACTCTGTTTTCAAAAAGAATTTTTTATTAGTGGTAGGCATTTTAAAAAATATTTGGCATGCTATGCCATTTTACATATTTAAGCTATGAAATAGCACAATTAGTTCAACAATTTTCCTCATGCATAGTGTTTTGCTACTTACATAGTGACTCACGTCATCACAAAACTGCCTATACAAAACATGAGTCAGAGAAACTTTATGAGTTTGGCTGAAGTCATGATCAGCCTTCTAACTGCGTAGACGTAGCTCATCTTGAATTCCTTCACTTTCCTCCATGAAACCTTAAGTTCTGTCAGGCTGAGTTTGCCAAATTCAGGTCTCAGAGAGAGGAGACGTTCATAGTTTGTCAGTTAAACGTAAGCTGCTACATATGGTTACCTGTATAGTGCTGGTACTCTACTTGAAGCACACATTAAAACTAGACAAATTTGCTATATAATCATTAGATCAATCTTTTAATGGGGTCCCAGGTATTTAAACAAACTTACTTTCTGACCCATCTGCTAAAATATCATGTATTTATGTTGGTATCAAACTCTTTAGGCTCAGGCAACTACTTTTCGTAAGATTTCAATAATATAAACATGGTGTAAAGGGAGGAAAATGCTCTATAGAACTACAGAAAAAAATTAGAAGGGGATTTATTTAGGAAATACAGCAATGGAAATTTTTTTCAGGATTTAGTAATTTTTATTTTTCATTAGCAAAACTACTGCAAAGGAGACACTTTCAACAAAAAGGCAAGAATGCAGTCCAGGAAGAAATCTCTTGTTAGCAACAGTGTCACTCCAGAATTCCCAAACTCTGCAAACTGGGCTCACCTTCAGGACAGAAATTTTACTGGGGTGTTACACAAGCATTTTAATCGCGGTTCCTCTGCATGGTTTTACATGAAGGTATCTTTATGCGACACCATTAATGATCATTTAGCAATTTAGTGCTAAAAAGGTAAGAGTTAATTTCCTAATCTTCGTTCTCTTTAAGCCTCATTAGAAATATTATACCTAATTTTTGCTACCATGAACTAGACATATTGGTAGCACTTAAGAAATACCTGATCATCAATAGCAAATTATTTTGCAAATATAGTAGTTCTACGTTTTTAAAGGCATTTTAAATATTACTTTTTTTTATGATTGTTAACTCCAAACCGCCTGTCACTCTAAGTTCACTGACAGGAACAGCACCACCCTATCAGC
This sequence comes from Piaya cayana, assembly GCA_013389865.1. Lineage (NCBI taxonomy): Eukaryota > Metazoa > Chordata > Aves > Cuculiformes > Coccyzidae > Piaya > Piaya cayana. The sequence continues at coordinate 6,027 of WAAB01025901.1, forward strand.
ACACTGAAGCCAATTCTGTCTTTTCAAATTCCTCAACCAAATACAAATAACAGTGACTTCTGTTCTTTTCATTATACCTGAAGGAAATTTTAAAAGTATTTTTTAAAGCCTTGTAATTTGTTCATACAATAAGTGAATAAACAGACTAGTAAATTGGTTCTTTGTAAGGAGTGAACAGAAAATTCACAACCACTAAATGCAAATAAAAGTTTCTTAAAAAATGAATATTTTTGTCCCTTAGCTACACTTCCTCCTCCCCACTTCAAGCACTAACTTTTCTTTTATCTGCTATCCTAGACTTCTCACACAAAAGGACATGCATTTTAGTTAACATATTTCAGGATTCTGCTCTTAGTAAAATACGCTAACTGTATTTACATCATCCTTTTCTTTATGTATATAGGCACATATGGGGAGTCAAGAAAACAAAAGCCAGAAAATATCTACCAAATCATGCATATTTAAGAATACACTGCCAACAAACATTCTAAAATAATTTAATTTTAAACCTACACTTAATTTCAGTGATCCTCACACAGTTCTGTCCCTGTGTGTATCTGCTCGTTAAATTCAAATGTATGATTAAATCATAGTTAACATAGAAACTTTTCTAGATTTCTTTCTACAGTTCTAAAGGATTGTTCAGTATGAGTATTTTAAATAATCTCTGGTTTTGTTTCAAAGTTTACAGATTAAAAACTGGGGTTTTTTGGATAACATAGTGGTGTAAATTATCCCAAAAGAAGTGTTTAACTAATACAGTATTTTTTACAGAACAGGAGAGAAAGAAACAAATGGTATATGAATTGGACAGTTTCTGTAGTAAAAAAAATAGATTGGAAGCAGTCAAAATATCTGAGATTACAGAAATAATTAAAAAAGAAAAGATATTTTCCAACAAATCCATATCACAATACTATGTACCTTGGTAGCTACATAATTGAAAACATGTAACATATGAAAAATATCACAAAATACAGAAAATCTGAGAAGTAGCAAAAACCATCTATTTCTAACCATGTTTTAATTTCTCTTAGGGATCAGAACTTTATGGGAGGTATATGAAAAGTATAGTTTTGATTATGAGATAGCACTCACATCAATTACTATTTAAAAAACCCCATGTCAGTAGTACTGAAAATTTTAAAGTCAAATAATGTATCTCCTCTCAAAGAAATGATAGGCAAGGGGATGTTTTACATAAGAAAAATGTCTCAAATTTATACGACTGCCACTGTGAAACTTTAAACACTGTTTTCTATTGCATTTACAATAAAGAGTTTCTTCTTTCAGAAGGGTTGTCACCTTTATTTCTGATAAGAAATAAAATAGGACTTTAAATGAAATCAAATATCTATCCATAAATGGGATTATTTCAACGCTAGTAATTATATCCCACACTTCCATTAAAATATGAAGTCAATCTCTTTAGGAAAATCTGTAGAATTACACTTTCTACAGTAAATGATGTAAATGTATTTGTTCATTGTGCTCATGCCCACACTGTTCGTGCCTGTTATTCTTCCCCGTAAGACTCAGGAACCTGTGTTTTTTCTTATCATAGCCAGGTAGTCTGAGGTAGGTGTCCATTCTTTGAATATACTTACTAAAAAACCCACACACACTTTCTCTTCATACTCTCAGTCTTTGGCATAATTTTAAAATGGAAAGTATGAAGTTATTAAGTAAAATATAAGAATTTTGTTTGTGCAATGCTATTAGCCTCTTACTCTGTATGTCTGTATTCCTAATCTGGTACAATTCTGCAAATACCAGTTTTGGATTAAATAATCAGTGAAAAAACCCTCAAGATATTCCTACTACCAATTTTTATGCCATCTTAACATTATCATTAAAATACTTACACTGAAAAAAATAAGATATATTTTTTAGCAGCCTGGCCTACTGCACAAACACAACTGGTTACAAGTTTAGGAAAGACTTGAAATTCAAAAGGGATGGAATCAAATTCAAACAAAAAATTACAGTATCACTCTAGGTGAAAAGTGACTAAGAAAACTTATTTTGAAACATGGCACTCCTAAATTACACTACACTTATTATCCCCCTGTCTTTTTAAAAAGCATATAGTCTATTTACTAAAGTAACACAAACAAAAAATGCAAAGCCAAAGTTGGTGAAACTTAAAAGCATAGAAAGGTTTGAGTTGGAAGGGACCTCAAAGACTCAAAGATCACAGTTCCAACCACCCTACCATGGACTGGGACACCTTCCACTAGATCAGGTTGCTCACAACCTCATCTAACCTGGGCTTGAACACTTCCAGGGATGAGGCATCCACAGCTTCTCTAGGCAACCTGTGCCAGTGCTTCACCATGTATTCCCCTGTAAGTGATTCGAGACAAGTGTTTTCCTGGCAATATAACATGCATGTTTCTAATGGCTTTTTCATGAATCCCAGTAAATGTGTCACAGAAAATGAGGCAGTAGCTTGGAAGTTGTTCTAGCCCACCACGTCTAGTGTTATCATTTTGCAAGTACCTAGTTTGTTAAAGGAAGAACAAGAGCATACGACTAAAGTAGAAAGTAACTTAGGACAGTGAAACAAAAAAATCTAACTACATTGTTTTGCTAAGCTTTTAGTTTTCTAGTATTTCCCTTTCCAACTGAAAAACAATAAACTCTATGAAGTTGAATAAACTGAAATCACAAGAAGATCTAATGCAATTTTCTATTTTAAGAAATCCTATACATTTCTAACTACCATTTTTAAGTATAAGACACAGAAATACAAATACGGTAGTTCTCACAGGATCAGATAAAAATCAGAAAAGGACACAAAATATAACATGTAGGAGGTTCAGTTTCACCTCTTTATCAGCTGGACTATATAAAGCAATCTGCTCTTACAAAATCGCAGTGCACATTTATGGGCAAGGCATATAATATAATCCAAAAAGAAAAAAAAAAACATAGTCCTTGCTACTGATTTATTAAACCTGCAGCTTGACTTTATGATTTAATGGCTATTTAGAGTGAAAGTCAAATCCATGTATTATTATGACTTGAAATACTTCAGCGGAACTTGAAATACTTCCATAAATATCAGGAAGTTGAATTCTGGATCTTGCAAACAAAAAATCCACAACTTTGAAAGCAAAATGAAGCCAAAATAAATTCTTATCTGCATATCATTTGTTCATATCCACAAAATCTTTGTTTGAAAAACATTCACATTTCTTAAAAGAAATTGTGTAGTACACAAGATTTTTATGAAACTCCACCTACAAGGAACGACTAATTGATAAACAGTAAATAACAAATAGTAAATAGTAATAATAGCAAGTAGTAAAACTAATGACACCAGGAAAATCAATTAAGAAAGAATTTAGTTACCATTTCCTGTAATATTTAAACACAGTTGCCAAAACAAAACAAAATTACTACAGCAATAATATTTTAAACAACAGCAATAAAAAAAAGCATATCCTTAGCAGCACCTGAAAAGATAAGTTTCAGTTAATTAGGAACATCATATGTACCTTCCATTGCCCTTTTAAAGAAGACTTTACAACTTCCACAGGTAAGTACTCCATAGTGGCACCCAGAAGCCTCATCACCGCAGATGAGACAAATCTTCTGGGGTAGCGAGTCAAAAGCGAATTGAGAACTTTGGCTGTTTTCAGTATCTGGCCTTCAAAAGAAAAAAGAATTGAGAGAAATGAAATATCCAGGTTTGCAACAATTAACTACTTACCTATATAAATTATGCCAAAAACTTTCTTTTTAAATTTGCAATTGAGCTACAGAAGGGTACAAAAAAATAAAGCATGACTGCCTTTCTGCTTAAGGGTTTGTTCTCTACTAGGGTAAAAGGCACATACGTACCAGCTGCCTAGACATTAAACAGAAAAGTAGTGAGCAAAAAGCATAGAAGTATTTTAATCTGTTTTAATTAAGAATAGGTACGATCAAGGAACTCTGTTAAAACGTTCATCTTCCTCATATCAACAGGTCTGGTGAGTAAAGTCATACTGACTGATGATCTTTTTTTCCTGTACAAGGAATGGTACAGAGACAGAATCAAATAGCAGCCAAGTCCTTTTCAAAAGCCCCTTTCAGACAGGAAATAACTAAATTTCATCTCAGCTAGAAAAATCGTTATCATTTGTTGCTTCCCATTCAGCCCCAGCATTTTCATCAATAGCTAACTATGACGGGCACATTGAGGGAAGCGGAATACACCTCCTAATTTCTCTCCAAGAAATGAAGCGGAGTAGCCTACTAATCACTGTATTTACAAAAGTGGATTTTCACTGAAACTGTAACAATGTATATATGTATTTCTGCATAAATCTCTAGGTAATGCACAACATCGTGGCATCACAACACTCTTTCATTCTAACAAATCAATATCTGAGCGTTTGGGGGGTTGTGTGTGAAATTAATTGGGGGTGAGAAGGGAGTGGGGGGGAGGACGTCTAAATCAGGGATTATCATTTGGAGAAAAATTGAATATTTGTGGTATTGTCCACAAACAGTCTGGAGAGCATCTGCTGCCCCTCTCTGGAGCCGGTTACAGACCTCAGAGGGCACTAAACCACCCCGGTAAAACTCCCCGCTCTCCTCCAAGGAGATGCGAGAGGTGCCAGCCGCCAAGTTCGCACCCAGGGGCGCACAAAGAGCACAGAAAAGGGAAAAGCGGCTCCGGCTGCAGCCTAAAAACACCGACGAGGCTCCGCCGAGCCTGTCCCTCGGAGCCTGCCCGCATCCCCCGCGAAGGGCATCCCTCCCCCGGCCGGTCCCCGCCGCCCTTACCGAGCGTAGCCGAGGTAGGGAGGGCACAGCTGGGGCAACCCCTCCTTCAGCACCGCCGCCGGGAAGCCCAGGGGCTGGTGCCCGTTGAGCCCCAGGGCCGGGTAGACGCCGGGCGGCGCGGCCGAGGTGGAGGGGAGGCTGTCGGGCGCCGGCGGCCCGTAAGGCCCGGCCAGGAGCGGGGGCTCCGCCTTGTAGAGCACGCACTCCAGCGAGGGCTCCTGCCCGGCGCGGGGCGGCTGCGGGAAATCCGCGCAGGGCGCCGCGGGGGTGGCCCTGCCGGCCGGGTAAGGAGCGGGGAGGCCGAGCCCTTCCTCCTTGATCTTCAGAGCGGGCTGGAAGTCGCCGTAGGCGAACTGCCCTTCCTTGGCTTCGGCCGGCGGGTAGAGGTAGCCCGCGGGGTCCGGGCCGGGGGGCGAGGAGCGCGCTCCCGCGCCGCCGCACGCCTCGTACTCCGCCACGTCCAACAGCTGCCGCGTCCGCGACGCCAGGAAAGCCGAGTTGAGCGGCAGCAGCGGCACGTGCAGGAACTCCTGCCCCGGCTCCCCCGCCGGCAGCCCGGGGGTCTCGCCCTTCGCGGCCTCGGCGGGTCCCTCCGCGCCGCCGCCGCCCCCCGGCCGCGGTTTAGAGTCTCCGGGCGGCCAGAGCGGGGCGGGACGCGGCGGGGGCTGCGAGGGACCCGGCGCCCCCGGGTCGGCTTCGCCCGGTTTCTGCGAGGGGACGCGGCTCATCGGAGCGTCGGGAGGCGCCTCCGTCCCGAAGAAGGACCAGGCGGCCACGGCGGAGCCGGCATGAGACGGGGGAGCCAGGAACGTGTCCAGGACGGTGTCCAGGGAGTCCTTGTCCGAGAGGGAGCCGCTCCCCGGCCGGTACGCGAGGGGGTCCCGGTCCTCCTGCCCCGGCTGCCGCGGCTGTTCTTCCTCCTCCTCTTCTTCCTCGTCGTCCTCGTCGCTGCTCTTGGCGTAGAGCAGCCCGTCCAGGGAGATGTCGACAGGCTCCGCTTCCCTGCCGAACGGGTCCCTGCCCGGCTGGCCCTGCAGCAGGACCGCCCCGTCTCTGGCCGGCGGAGGCGCTCGGGGCTCCTTCGCCTTCACCTCGGTCATGCTGGCCCGGGGCAGGGCTGGGCGACGGGGACTCTTCGGCCCGGGGGCGGGGAGTGGCCGGGCGGCTCTTTACATCCTCGCCGCGGTCGCCAAGTCCCGCTCACACGGCGTTACCTTCGAGGAGAGGGGGATGGAGAGCCCCGGCCGCCGGGACGGGGACGAAACGGTGCAGCCCGGAGCGGGGAAACGACGGGAGCGTGTGCGGGAGGGCGGGCAGGCTCGCTCCCCCTCGGCTCCGCTTTTCCTTCGACTGCTTCCCGCTATCCCGGCTCGTCCCGGCTCCACGCCCCCTCTCCCGCCCTGGGACCGCTCGCCCCTCCCGGCTCCCTCGGCAGCTTCTGCCGCCGCCCCTCCTCTGCCCCGCCCGGCCCTCCCACCCCTCGCCGAACCCGCATCTTTTTCCCCTCGCCTCCTTCTCCCACTGTCTCTGTCTTCCCCCGGCTCTCTCTCTTTTCCCCTCACCTGTTATGCGGGTGCCCTGTTCTCGTGCTTCACCATCCCGGGAAGTGCAGCTCTGGACTGCTGTGGAGAGCAGAGAGAAAGAGCTTTAGCTTATTAGCGGATAGTCTTCATTTTGTCTGTTTTTCACCATCCCCTTTAGGCGTTCACTGTAATTTATCAGGATTAAGCCCAGTTCCTTTCCTGGTACAGCATGCATTTTCCTGTAGCAGAGAAATCAGGCTGAGAGAGTTGAGCTTCTTTAGCCTAGAGAAGAGACAGTCCTGGGAGACCTTAGAGCAGCTTTCCAGTACTTAGAGGGGCCCTGCAGGAAAGCTGGAGAGGGGCTCCATATCAGGGAGTGCAGTAACTGTTCTAAACTGAAAAAGATTTAGATTAGATATCGGGAAGCAATTTTTTTCCTGCGAGGGTGGTGAGGCACTGGAACAGGTTTCCCAGAGAAGTGATGGATGCTCCATCCTGGAGGTGTCAAGGCCAGTTTGGATGGAACTTTGAACAACCTGGCCTAGTGGAAGGTGTCCCTACCCGTGGCAGGTGGTTGGAACTAGGTGATCTTTAAGATTCATTGCAACCCAAACTGTTCTATGATTCTATTAAATTACATTCAGGGACCTCAAGATATTCTCTACACCAGAGAAAGCTCGATGGTTTTGCTACAGAAAGTCTGGAAAATGAGGCATTCTTTACTTATAATGTTTTTTTCAATGGCTTTGTTAGGGTGAATGAAAGCACATTTAAAATGAGCCTAGTTTGCAGGGGCTGAATGGTCAACCTGCATATAGCAAGTTACAGTCCAGCTCAAGTTAGTTCTGACCAAGAAGCTGTCACCAGCTAATTGTGACTTGGTGTGTTGTGTAAAATACTGATTTGTGGCAGAACCCGTTCAGCTCAATGAGACAACTCATAAATGGAAAAAGAAACCAAAGGCTTAATATAGTTTACACTCTATAGCAGTCACAGAAAAGAAACTTATGTTGAAAGAAACAAANCTTTTTTAAAAAATCTGTTCACCATGAAATAGTTGGGATGCGTCCCACTAGATGAGGCTGCCCAAGGTCCCATCCAACCTGGCCTTGAAAATCTCCAGGGATGGGGCAGCCACAGCTTCCCAGGGCAACCTGCTCCAGTGTATCACTGCTCTCCCACTGAAGAAATTCCTCCTTATATCCAGTATGTTTAGGAAGTCCAACAGAATGATACAGATCAAAATATATCTATTATGTATAGGGATATTTCTTAAACAGAAGTGTCTCACAGTCTTGGTATTGCAGAAGAAGGAACCATTTGACCAGAAATTAACAGAAATCAGAGATGTCTTTGTAGAACCTATCAGTGGAACCAGTGCTGAAAGAATGCTCTCAATGGGCTACCCAGGTCTGTTACAACATAACTTTAAAAGAATAATTTACAGTGCTTCTCTGGCCACAGTTTCTTTTTTTTATGCTTCAATGTTTCTCCCTTCTCCCAACACTTCCTTTTCTTACAAGAGACTGAGTTCACCTCCAGCACTGTTCTTCTCCACGTTCATTTTGGTTTTCCCATGATGTTTTCATGCTTAGTCAGTTAGTTGTCATGCCTGTTTATTGCCACTGTCCTGCTTTCTCATTTCCACTTCCCTAAATGCACACAATGTTCATGACCAGTCTCCTTACAGAAATGTGCTCTAAAGACTTTGTTTTCTTACAGTGACTTGCCTCCTTACCGCTGCTGTAGGACTAAGAGAGGTGAAGAGCCACAGAGGGCATGATTACAGTGTGTTGAAAGGAAAACAGGAAAACAACATCAAGTAGATTCCACAAGACCAACTAGCCACTGCTAATGACTTGACAGCTAAAATGCTACGCTAACAAGACCATGTGATTGTAAATGCCTGTAAGTTCACCAGAAATATGTTTATTACTTGCATTATTTGTCTAGATATTAGCAGTTAAATATTGTCAAGCTTTTCTGTTCTTCTTAGTTTCATTTTTATAACCTGCTAAATATACTTGGGTCTTTAATGGTAATGGTATTTATTCTTAACTGTCATTTTTTAAGGAAAATATTTTATATATTTAGAACATTTATTGATGTTCTGGTTTGAGAAGAGGAGACTGAGAGGAGACCTCATTGCTCTCTACAACTACCTGAAAGGAGGTTATAGAGAGGAGGGTAATGTNGCTAAAGCAGAATTGATTATTTAACTTTTCAGCTAAGCTTTGGCTAAGTAACTTAAATTTCTGAATATTAACTACATGTTTTTAGATATTGTCTGTCTCTAGAAGTGATGAGACTTTAAATTTATGATTATCACCAATGCAATGGGGCATTGGTATGCAGAAAAGCCACTGCTTGCATCTATCCCTGTGGAGATGAAGACGATCCTTGAGTTGGTGGAAGGGGCAAAAAAGGGTCACACCTGCAGGGAGAGGTGGACACGACAAGTGACCCAAACCTGACCAACAGGGATTCCCTGAGGGATCTCAAAGGTCAAGCTCTCTTCTTCGATGGGGCCGGCATCCAGTAAGAGCACTCTCTGTCTTTTTTGCCCCTGATCCTGGATCTTTGCCTTCCTGAATCCAGTTTCTGAGTCCAGCTCTCATCTGCCACTGAATCCACTCCAAGACCTTTCCCCATGTCTGCTCTCCAGTGTCAGTGGAAATGTGTAGTCTTTGGTTGGTGAGTGGTGATATTCAATTTCATATATTCGTATATATTTAAATATTTTCTTATTAATAGTGATTTTCTTATTACTGTTATTGTTTCATTCAAGCTGTTTTAGTCTCGATTTCTAACCCACAAGTCTCTCTGTCTCATGGCAAATATTGTCCGTGTCTTCAAGAAGGGCAGCGGGGATGACCCCAGTAACTTCAGACCTGTTATTCTCACTTCAGTGCCTGGTAAAATTATGGAGAAGATTATTCTGGGTCCTACTGCAAAACACCTGAAAGACGACACTGTCATTGGTTCCATCCGGCATGGACCTATAAAGGGAAGGTCCTGCCTGACAAACTTAATTTCCTTCTACAACAAGGTTAACCACCTAGCTGACCAAGGAAAACCCATTGATGTAATCTTTCTGAATTTCAGCAAGGCCGTCGATACTATCTCTCACAGTATCCTCCTAAACAAAATGGCCAGCACACAACTGGATAAACAATGCAGTGAGTGAACAGTTGGCTGATGGGTTGGGTTCAAAGGGTCATAGTGAATGAGATTACATTGGGCTGGTGACCAGTCACACTAGCAGGGTTCTGCAGGGATCCATCTTAGGACCAGTACTCTTTGTTATCTTCATAACCGTCCTGGGTGCAGGACTGAAATGTTTACTCATATGCACTGATGACATGAAACTAGGAGGAGCTGTTGACACTTGAGGGCAAAGAGGCCCTACAAGAGTGATCCTTGCAAATTGGAGGGCTGGGCAATCGCCAGCCAAAAGTTTAGCAAGGACAAATTTTGGGTTTTGCACCCAGGACACGGCAACCCTAGAAGTACATACAGACTGGGGAGCAGCCCTGCAGAAAGGGATCTGGGGATTCTGATCAGTGGCAAGTTGAATGTGAGCTAACAGCATGCCCTGGTGACTGAGGTCCAACCATGTGCTGGCGTGCATCAAGCACATGTCCAGCCAGTGGAGGGAGGTGATTGTCCCACTCTGCTCCACACTGATGTGGCCCCACCTCAACTGTTGTGTGCACTTTTGGGCATGGCAGTATAAAAAGTATATCGAACTACTGGAGAGTGTCCAGAGGGGGTCCACAAAGTTGGTGAAGGATCTACAGGAAAAGTCATATGAGGAGCAGCTAAAGTAATTTGATCTGTTCAGCCTGGAGAAGAAAATACTGAAGGGGACCTTATCACAGTTTACTGTGCTTCCTCAGAAGGGAAGGAGGAGGAGCTCATCTCTTCTTTCTGGTGACCAGTGATAGATCCTGAGGGAATGGCAGGAAGATGTGCCAAGGGAGGTTTAGGTTGGATATTAGGAAAAGGTTCTTCACTCAAAGGGTCATGGAGCACTGGAACAGCTCCCTAGGGAAGCAGTCATGCCTCCAAGCCTGAAAATATTCAAGAAGCATTTGGACAACACCCTCAGAGACATGGTGTGAATTTTGGGATTGTTCTATGCAAGGATAAGAGTTGAACTCAATGATCCTTGTGGGTCCCTTCCAACTCAGGCCATTCTGTGATTCTGTGATTTCCTTTTCACCTTTTCCTGGTTAGGGGTGGGCATAGATTGGGATCACAACTGCCCATGGTTAGCTGCCGATCAGGACAGGTTGGGGCTAACACAGGCCAGATTTTCTTCTGGTATTTCCCCAGCTAATTTTAATTTACAAGCCATTAAAATAAAAATGATGTTTTAAATTCAGATCTAAGAGTAGCATTTTTTTAATATTCAGTAGGATTTTACTAAATATAAAATTTTTAAAAAGCAAATAGTCTGGTTAGTTTTATATTTCAGAATAGGCCTATTTTGAACTAAACAGTAAAACATCAGAGCACTACTGCATTTTTTAAAATTCTACCAGAGGTTGCAAATATAATAGTTGAGAGCTGAATTTTTTTTTTGTGGCTATTTCTTTGCTCTCATGAAACACTGTGGCAGAGTAAAAGCTGCACTTAATTTTTCATCTATCTTACTTTGCAGAATTATAGAATTATTGAATAATTTACTTTGGAAAAGACCTTTAAGACTACCAAGTGCAACCATTAACCTGACACTGACAAGTTCACTAGTAAACCACATCCCTAATCACCTAATTCCTAAATCACCTCTACATCTCTTTCAAATACCTCCAGGAACAGATTTGTTCTAATAACTCCCATTGTAATGCTGTAGATTTGCATGTAATTTTTAAGTTCCTGAGCATTTGTTTGACCATTCAAACATCCAACTGTAAACTTTCAAGCAGTAAAATTTTTGATAGATCCTTCAAATTCTTTCTAATGTTGTTGGTTTAAATAAAAGGAAAAAGTGCTGTATGAGAAACAAGACACTTCCTCCTCAAACNGATACTATCTCTCACAGTATCCTCCTAAACAAAATGGCCAGCACACAACTGGATAAACAATGCAGTGAGTGAACAGTTGGCTGATGGGTTGGGTTCAAAGGGTCATAGTGAATGAGATTACATTGGGCTGGTGACCAGTCACACTAGCAGGGTTCTGCAGGGATCCATCTTAGGACCAGTACTCTTTGTTATCTTCATAACCGTCCTGGGTGCAGGACTGAAATGTTTACTCATATGCACTGATGACATGAAACTAGGAGGAGCTGTTGACACTTGAGGGCAAAGAGGCCCTACAAGAGTGATCCTTGCAAATTGGAGGGCTGGGCAATCGCCAGCCAAAAGTTTAGCAAGGACAAATTTTGGGTTTTGCACCCAGGACACGGCAACCCTAGAAGTACATACAGACTGGGGAGCAGCCCTGCAGAAAGGGATCTGGGGATTCTGATCAGTGGCAAGTTGAATGTGAGCTAACAGCATGCCCTGGCGACTGAGGTCCAACCATGTGCTGGCGTGCATCAAGCACATGTCCAGCCAGTGGAGGGAGGTGATTGTCCCACTCTGCTCCACACTGATGTGGCCCCACCTCAACTGTTGTGTGCACTTTTGGGCATGGCAGTATAAAAAGTATATCGAACTACTGGAGAGTGTCCAGAGGGGGTCCACAAAGTTGGTGAAGGATCTACAGGAAAAGTCATATGAGGAGCAGCTAAAGTAATTTGATCTGTTCAGCCTGGAGAAGAAAATACTGAAGGGGACCTTATCACAGTTTACTGTGCTTCCTCAGAAGGGAAGGAGGAGGAGCTCATCTCTTCTTTCTGGTGACCAGTGATAGATCCTGAGGGAATGGCAGGAAGATGTGCCAAGGGAGGTTTAGGTTGGATATTAGGAAAAGGTTCTTCACTCAAAGGGTCATGGAGCACTGGAACAGCTCCCTAGGGAAGCAGTCATGCCTCCAAGCCTGAAAATATTCAAGAAGCATTTGGACAACACCCTCAGAGACATGGTGTGAATTTTGGGATTGTTCTATGCAAGGATAAGAGTTGAACTCAATGATCCTTGTGGGTCCCTTCCAACTCAGGCCATTCTGTGATTCTGTGATTTCCTTTTCACCTTTTCCTGGTTAGGGGTGGGCATAGATTGGGATCACAACTGCCCATGGTTAGCTGCCGATCAGGACAGGTTGGGGCTAACACAGGCCAGATTTTCTTCTGGTATTTCCCCAGCTAATTTTAATTTACAAGCCATTAAAATAAAAATGATGTTTTAAATTCAGATCTAAGAGTAGCATTTTTTTTATATTCAGTAGGATTTTACAGAATATAAAATTTTTAAAAAGCAAATAGTCTGGTTAGTTTTATATTTCAGAATAGGCCTATTTTGAACTAAACAGTAAAACATCAGAGGACTTGATTAGCACTACTGCATTTTTAAAAATTCTACCAGAGCTTGCAAATATAATAGTTGAGAGCTGAATTTTTTTTTTGTGGCTATTTCTTTGCTCTCATGAAACACTGTGGCAGAGTAAAAGCTGCACTTAATTTTTCATCTATCTTACTTTGCAGAATTATAGAATTATTGAATAATTTACTTTGGAAAAGACCTTTAAGACTACCAAGTGCAACCATTAACCTGACACTGACAAGTTCACTAGTAAACCACATCCCTAATCACCTAATTCCTAAATCACCTCTACATCTCTTTCAAATACCTCCAGGAACAGATTTGTTCTAATAACTCCCATTGTAATGCTGTAGATTTGCATGTAATTTTTAAGTTCCTGAGCATTTGTTTGACCATTCAAACATCCAACTGTAAACTTTCAAGCAGTAAAATTTTTGATAGATCCTTCAAATTCTTTCTAATGTTGTTGGTTTAAATAAAAGGAAAAAGTGCTGTATGAGAAACAAGACACTTCCTCCTCAAACTCTACAAATATCAAAATCACAAACCTTTTCTATGAGCATCTTTTCTTAAACTTTTTACCTGAAGATCAGCAAAATCTAACTTCCATTGCTCAGAATGAAATATTTCATTTGTGTCAAGAGTGCTTCCTATAAACAGCGCCATAAAGTCAGTGACTTAATGTCACAATTGATCAATGCCTGGCAGTTTTGTGCCATCAGTGTGCCCAGGTGGCCAAGAAGGCCAATGGCATCTTGGCTTGTATCAGAAATGGCACAGCCAGCAGGTCCAGGGAGGTTATTCTCCCTCTGTACTCTGCACTGGTGAGACTGCTCCTTGAATCCTGTGTGCAGTTCTGGGTCCCTCACCATAAGAAGGATGTTGAGGCTCTGGAGTGAGTCCAGAGAAGAGCAGCAAGGCTGGTGAAGGTGCTGGAGAGCAGGCCTTATGAGGAGCNGGAAAGGGTCATTAGGCATTGGAATAGGCTGCCCAGAGAGGTGGTTGATTCGCCTTCCCTGGAGGTATTTAAGGCACGAGTAGACAAGGTCCTTAGGGACATGGTCTAGTGTTTGATAGGAATGGTTGAACTCGATGATCCAATGGGTCTCTTCCAACCTGGTGATTCTATGATTCTATGATATGATAAAATCAAAAATGTTATTCACTTTTTATAAACCAAGAGGAAGAGAGACTATCTGCTTAAAAAAACATATGACCTCATGATAAAAAAGAGAAATCAAAAAACATATTGCAGAAGGAGGGGCCTAAAGGCCGTGGGAGAGGCTTGGAGGCTTTTGCTTCTATGAAAGAAATAACATTTTTGTAGAAACAAATTACAACTCTGTAACTGCATTCTGCAATTCCTACCCTAAAAAAACCCCACTCACTTTCAGCATTAAGTGTAGAGTATAAAAAACTAGTAGCATCATGCAAATAACAGCACATTCTTTGTACTTTACAGTTCTTGGAGATATGTACTTCTGTAGATGCATTTCTAATCCATAAATATTTAGACCCCTAGTTAGCATTCTAACTTTCATTTAAATTAGGATGCCAGCAGGTATTAAATATGCACTTCTTTGACATCATCATTTTGGAGTACCAGCTAAGTCATGAAAGCACTAGTGATGTGGTCTGATCATAAGTGTTCACATATGAGCCAGGTGATCAGGCTTCTGTAGTCAGATAAGAGTCATAGAGAGCTGTAGGAACAGTTCAAACCATCTTCTGGAGCTCTTCAGACATACTTAACATTTTCTTTTTAAAGATATAAATGACTTCTGTGATCTGAAGCACCCTGAGCTATGAATTTTTGGCAGTGTAATGTCTAAGATGGATGCTTAAATAAAGAGGTATGAATAGAGTCCTGAGTTCTTAAGATCCAGTATCACTGTGCTCTACTGCAATGATTAAAAACATTGTGTGAACCATATTTTTGGTAACAGCACTGTAAGCATAATTTCTTTCCCCCAAACAAGCATATGCTACAATGTAATTAATTTAATGTAATTAATCTCTGTGGTCTGTTATCATGTATTTTGTTAATTTAAACTAAACCATCAGATTTTTAAATAATTGTTTTCTTTCTAAATACAAAGGTGTATATGATATTCAATTATCTGAATATATGAAATATGTATTTTGTATAAATATGTAAAGTGGCATACAGTTCTACAGACAATAGGGCCCAGTGCTGCGAAGTGTAATACGATCAGAGGGCTGGAGCATCTCTCGTATGAGGACAAGCTGAGAGAGTTGGGGCTGTTCAGCTTGGAGAAGATTCTGAGGAGGCTTTATAGTGACCTTCTAGTACCTGAAGGACGCATACAAGAAAGATGGGGAGGGACTTTTTACAAAGGCACGTAGTGATAGGACGAGGGGCATTGGCTATAAACTGGAGAGGGGCAAATTTAGACTAGACATAAGGAGGAAATTCTTCACAATGAGGGTGGTGAGGCATTGGCAGAGGTTGACCGAGGAAGCTGTGGATGTCCCATCCCTGGAGGTGTTCAAGGCCAGATTGGATGGGGCCTTGGGAAGTCTGGTCTAGTTGGAGGTGTGCCTGCATGTGGCAAGTGGTTTGGAACTGAATGATCTTTGAGGTTCCTTACAACTGAAACTATTCTATGATCCTATTACTCCCAGCAGTTTAACATTTCTGATAGTCAATATTTTCCAGCAAGTCTTGTTTGCTGGCTGGAGAGTAGGAAGTTGGCACTGGTGATACAAAACATACGTTAACATCTCTGAAATTCAGAAAGAAGTAGTCAATAATTCTTCAGAAGTATTAAAACTCTTATCTGATTAAATTATGAGTCCTAAATAATCATAGAAGACAGAATTCCTGGATAGAATCTCAGGAAATTTGCAAGTAAAATTGGAAATCCCAATTGATGTGAAAATGCTGTTCAGTACAAAAATAAAACAAGGTTTGAACTTAACTATGACACTTTCTTAAGAATTCATAGGTTGGATGAAGTACAGCTGACCTTGGACTTGAGTCACTTCATAAGTGTCAGTAGGCATGATTTTCTTTTATTTTCGTGTAGTCTTTGCTCCCAACTTTAATTTCGTAAGAGATATCCTTCCTATGCAAATTCCAATTGTCTTAGTGAGGGTTGATCTTACATCTACTTATTATATTCCTAAGTTTTTCTTCCTGTTTCTACTCACAGCCTAATTTCCAACAGAGACTTGGTTGTCCCATGAAATCTCAAAATTGACTCTTCAGCCATAGAATGTTCATAAACTCCTCTGAATCATCAGTTTCTGTTCATTACCTCAGACTAAAGATGTATTAGATTTTATATGAAATACAGTGTTAGTTGCATCATACTTAGCTATCCCAGTACTAACTGGAAATTGCTAAACGGCATCATATCAAGCATGAGTTGCATGAGGTTCTTATCTTACTGTGTCACATCACTGCTAGATAAAGACTAAAACTTAAGACTAAAGACTAAAAGAGTCATTAGGCATTGGAACNTGCTGTATAAGAGATTTCCAAAGATATTTGATTCTTATGGAGTTCCAGGTAATTTTGTTTACCTTTATTTACTTTATTTACTCTTTATCTCTTGTCCTACATGTAAGGTTTCATTTAAACATCCTTTTGGTCTTTTTGTGTCATCATAAAGTATATTACTGTAGCAAAACAGTTTTTCAATTCCCAATGTTGAAACAAATCTTATCTTTTCCTCTGCTGTATGTTGACATTCTTGGCTGAGCTTTGCAGATCATGTCTCACTCTGTTCTCTGGCTTTATATTTAATGGATCCAATTTTCTCACCAAATAAGACAATTTAAAATAACAATTTCTGATTTATATAGTGCCATATCAAGAGGAAGATTTACCTTATCTGTTTCTAATTTTAAGAAATCTAGCAAAACAATGTTTGTCTTCTATTGATATTTCCAGAAAGTAGATTTGTTTACTAAAGTTGAAGCCTGCCTATGTTTTCATCACTAGGTGTGTGGTATAAGGGAAATCAAAGGAAGAAGGTAGGAGGCCTGCATGATTGCTGTGCAGCAGAGTGAAAATGTACTGTTGAAAATGGTTGGGTTAAATTAAAAGCAAATTATCATTGGTGGTGTGGCAAAGTAGTATTTTCCCATAATTTATAGGGAACTGTACAGATAAATGTGTGATAAATTTAGCTGTGTGTTGAAGAACAAGGTTTGACATGAGGATTAGCTGTGAAAGTGTCCATGAGTTAAACAATTCTGCAGCTGAAATGCTAAGACATGAAGGAAGGGCCCCTGCATTGTTAAAATTAAGCAAAGACTTTTGAAAGGTGAAGTTCTACCCAGGTAGTGTGTAACACTAAGATCTACTCTAGGTATTGCCAATTGTTTCTGAATTGGCCAAGCACTGAAGAACTGACTCTGTGTTTTGAATCGGATCCTCAAATGCCATAAATCAGCACAGCTGCATTAGATCCAGTGTAGTAATTCAACTTTAAAACTGTCAAGGGACCAATATTCTTTCATTCTCTCAGTTCTAAACTTCTCTTAAAGCATGCCATTTAAGGAAAATAAATGCCAGAACATTGTTTCCCAAGGAGCATAGAGGACTCTCACATTTGTACTTTCGGGTCTGGATACTTGTCTAAATCATAACTGCTCTAAAGGTGTCAAACAAAGACAGTGTTTCACATTTGGGTGATTGAAAAGGGCTAGGTTATTGCAACTTCTTGGAAAGGAAGAATAACTTTAAATTTGATGCAGGGAAAAAATGGTCAAGGAACTCATAAGTGGAGATTGTGCAAATGCTCAACTTAAACCTTAGCAGATTTTAATTTATTACTCACTATTGAATAAAAAAGGAACCAGAGTTAAGCTACAAGACTGCTAGGCACTGTTTTGGACATGGGATGTTAAATAACAGAAAGTGAAGATAAGATATACTGTTGAGTGAAGATAAGATATATCAACATGCTAGTTGATCAGCTTCCTAAATGACTCAGAGCAAATTAAATTTCATCACTCCATGTCCTTTATAAATGAAATCAAGAGTGAAACTTATATGGAATACGAAAAGTAAGAGGTCGCCGCTTTGATTAAGTGGGGTGTTCAATAGATTGAGAAAGCATTTTTTGCTACAGAGTGAAATCTCCAAGTTACACAAATTATTTTTATATATTTAGTGCAAGCAGGGACTGTGAACCTGGAAGAGTGTAGGGACAATGCCCAGTTGTGTAGGGATGGAGTCAGGAAGGCCAAGGCACAGCTGGAGCTGAACTTGGCAAGGGAAGTGAGAGCTAACAAGAAAGTCTTCTACAGGTGCATCAGTCAGAAAAAGTAAGTTAGAGAAAATGTACACCACTGATGAATGAAAACGGTGACCTCATATCAACAGATGAGGAGAAGGCTGAGATATTCAACCAGTTTTTTGCCTCAGTCTCCACCGACTCCTCCACTCTCCTCACCCCTCCTAGGTCAATGGACAACAAGAAGGGGACTGGAGGATATGGAATAAGCAGGTTGGAAGACACCCACCAGATCATTGAGTCCAACCATTCCTATTTAGGCCTTCCCATTGTAGGGAAGGATCAGGTTCATGACCACCTGAGGAACATGAACATGTATAAATCTATGGGACCTGATGAGCTGCATTGCAGAGTTCTGAGGGACTTGCCTGATATGGTGGCCAAGCCATTCTTTATCATATTTGAAAAGTCATGGCAGTCAGGAGAAGTCCCTGATGACTGGAAGAAGGGCATTGTTGTCCCCATTTTAAAAAAAGTTAGAAAAGACAACCCTGGGAACTACTGATGGGGAGGTGATTGGCAGCCAGCATGGCTTATCCAAAGGCAAGTCCTGCCTGTACAACTTAGTGGCTTTGTGTGATGGGGTAACCACATCAGTGGACACAGGAAAAGCAATATATGTAATGTGTTGAGGATTCTGTAAAGCCTCTGACATGGTCCCCCACAGCATCCTTCTCTCTAAATTGGAGAGGTACGGATTTGATGGGTGGACTGTTCAGTGGATAAAGATTTGGTTAGATGGTCACATAAGACAGTAGTGGTCAACAGCTGGATGTCCAGATGGAGACCCATGGCAATTGTGTCCCTCACGGGTCCATACTGGAACCAGTGTTGTTTAATATCTTAATGTAGACAGCAAGATCAAGTGCATCCTCAGCAAGTTTGTAAATTACACCGAGCTGAGTGTTGTAGTTGTCACACCAGAAGAACGGGATGTCATCCAAAGGGACCTGGACAAACTGGAGAAGTGGGGCTGTGAGAACCTCATGAGGTTAAACAAGGCCAAGTGCAAGGTCCTATGCCTGGCTTGGGGTAATCAGTGGTTTCAATACAGGCTGAGATATTTCAATATATAGTGAAATTTTCAGTTTCAATATGACTGAGACCAGCCCTGCAGAGAAGTGCTTGGGGATGCTAGTTGGTGAGAAGCTTGACATGAGCCAACAATGCATGCTTACAGCCAAAAAGACCGTGTACCCTGGTCTGCATCAAAAGAAGCATGGACAACAGGTTAAGGGAGGTGGTTCTGCCCCTCTATTTCACTCTTGTGAGACCCCACTTGGAGTATTGTACCCTGTTCTGGAAGGATGTGGAACTGTTGGAACGGGTTCAGACGAGGGCTACAAAGATGATCAAAGGCTTGGAGCACCTCTGCTATGAGGACAGGCTGATGGAGTTGGGGTGATTCAGCCTGGAGAAGAGAAGGCTCTGAGGATACCTTATGGATATCTTCCAGTACCTGAAGCAGGCTACAAGAAAGCTGTGGAGGGACTTTTTATAGTGATAGGACAAGGGAGAGTGACTGTAAACTGGAGAGGGGAAGATTTAGATTAGACTTTAGAAAGAAATTCTTCACAGTGAGGGTGGTAAGGCACCAGCACAGGTTGCCCAGGGAAGTTGTGGGTGCCCCACTCCCTGGAAATGTTCAGGCACAGGTTGGATGGTGCCTTGATCAGCCAGGTCTGGTGGGAGGTGTCCCTGCCTGTGGCAGGAGTAGAACTGGATGATTTTTAAGATCCCTTCCAACTCCAACTATTATTCCACAATTCTGTGATTCTGCATTCACCTGAAATGACAATTTGAAGATGAGTCCCTTAACTAGATGTGTAAAAGAACTGATTCCTTGCATTTTTTTAATAGCTCCAAAAAAGCAAATCCATTCATGTCCCTATAAAGCACTAATCCTTTATTTCTAATCCTTTATTTTGAGAAACTCTGGCTAAAATGTCCCTTTGTCACATAACCTCATTAGTTCTGTTATTAGTTGCTGGTTCATCTCTGGAGGTGTCTCATTAATCAGAGCCCCCACTTTAATGTTAAGTATTTAAGAGAACGAAAAATGTCCTGAAAACCTCTCACAGAAAAAGAGATTCTGTTAATTTCATATAAAACAAAAGCTAAATGTTGAAATGACAATGTAATTTATTGTAGGAATATAGATATGTGTGAGCAAGATATTTGTTTAATCACAATTCCAGACGCCTGCTACAGCAATTAATCGTTCTGCCCTCAAATTAATCTCCAGAAATGCTGACTTTGAAATTCTGGGTAAAAAGCATCTTTACAATCATAGTAGGGTGTGATTTTCTCATGACTTCTTCTGCCATCTTGTTATTGCTTTAGGCTAGAAAATAATAGTTCCATTTTCATTTTGAGGGACCAGTGCACTTGCAGGAAATGTTACAAAAAAATTGCATAGAGAGGTGCTATCTATAGTCCTGTTTGCCGTAACATTAAAGAAAAAAGATTTTCCCAAAGGTCATGGGAAAATAGATTAATGAGACAGGAACTAGTTTATCAGAGGTGACCTCAGAGTGGCGGCAGTGGGTGGCAGGAGGAATAAAGGAAGCGAAGAATAGAAAAAAAGTCCTGGCAGTGACACCAGTTCTGTGATTATACTTTGAGCACCAGTGGGAGCCTCCACTGCAGAGACAGAAGCTTGGCTGGCTTTACTTTATCATAGTCTGTTCGTCCTATTTTTCATCACTCATCCATGACAAATCACACCATAAGCCAGAAGTGTAAGATTTCTGCAACTATTCAAACAAACAGATCACCAAAAATCTGCTAACATTAGCATACAAATCTGAATAAATAGGTTAAATAAATGTAAATTATTTCTGAGATTGTAAATTCAATTTTTAATAGAACAAAATCAATAAATCAATAGGACACTTGTTCCAGGGTGTTGGAAGTCACCAGAAATAAATGGAGAGTGGTGAATAATTTTAATATAAAAATATTCTTAAATGTTATATGTTTTAATAATTTGTATATTCTATAAACATATATTTTTATGTAATATTTTATATAAATTATATTAATGCATTAATCTCCTCCAATTATTCCTTTGGATTCAAGCAATGTTATTACTACCCTGATCTCCAAACTGTATCATTCATCTCTAAGCTGGGAGAAAATTTCCCCCTCAGTCCCAAATCCCAAATTCAGAATACGTGACCAAATCTACAGTGAGACACCAAGCAGCAGCTCACCACCCCCACATTCCTCCTAGCATGACGTCACATGATATGAGAACATCCCTTTGGTCAGCTGGGGTCAACTGTCCCAGCAGTGTCGCCCCTCAACTTCTTCTGCAACCCAAGCCTACTTGCTGGTGGAGTGATGTGAGGAGCATAAAAGGCCTTGTCTCTGTGTAAGCACTGCTCAGTAGTAGCTAAAAGACCTCTGTGTTATCAACACTATTTCCTGTGCAAATCCAAAACATAACCCCATGCTAGTTACTATGAAGAAAATTAACTCTTCCTCAGCCAAATCCAGCACATTCTTCACCCCTTATTCCATACTATTTATGTCATGCTTGGGTCTCACGCTATCCAACACATTCTCATTACCTCCCACCACCCTTCCCATCCTCTGATATAATACACAGGTATCATTCCCTTAGTCCATTGACCACCTCTGTGAAATGTCTGTAAAATGCCCACAAACATCCACAAAATGTCTGTTGATTTCATTCAGTCCTTGACTTTGGCCTTCTTGTAAGCCTTGTCTTCCATTGTTTGGTAGAGTCCCTTGGGAGGTAGTCCTGAAGGGCAAATGAGTCCAGGAAGTCAGAACATTCAAGAAGAAAACCTTTAAGCCGTGTGAGCAGATTGTCACTGTGGGCCAGAAGACAAGCAGGCAAGCAAGAGGACCNTCAGATTGTGCAAGGGGAGGTTTAGACTGGATATCAGGAAAAATTACTTCATGGAAAGGGTTGTCAAGCATTGGAACAGGGAACCCAGGGATGTGGTGAGTCACTGTACCTGAAAGTATTTTAAAGACTTATAGATGGCGTGCTTAGGGACATGCTTTAATGGTGGTCTTGGCAGTGTTAAGTTAATGGTTGGACTCCATGATCTTAAAGGTCCTTTCCTACCTATATGATTCTGTGAATTCAGGTGGTTCCTGCTATGCTAATAACATGCAACCCAGACCATGTATTACAACAATTTAAAGTCTATCTATTGCAGTCTTCACCCCTCATCCATTTGGGCCAGGTTATAGGGTTTAACATTGCACTGAACTTCTCCCCTTTCTCCTAGCCTGGCTAGCAACAAGCAGTTCCTGCAATAGTAATTACCGTAACATGTAGGTCAAAACATGGATTATTTTCAACCAGGATTAAATACCCTTGAGGTACACATTAGACTCCCCCATCTTTCTGCATTAGCCACCAAGTACGCCCAGGTCAAAACCAACCCCACAACTATGGTTACCTTTTCCTGAGGAAGGAATAATCCAGACTGTTTTTCCCAAGTTTTTTGTATGTACTATAGGGAATCTCATCTCTTTCCACAGTGCACAAGGGTTTTGATGGCATGGGGCCAGGCTGACTGGCAGATCTGCTATATTGACTAGCCAAGTGGCTTCTGCTAAATGTGTATCTCGCTGCTTGAATGTCCCAGCACCTACTGTAGTCTTTAACAGTCCATTCTATCATTCAGTTTTTCTGGTGCATGGTAGGAGATGTGACTCAGTCAATGTCATACTCCTAGGCCCAGGCATCCATGAGGTTGTTTCAGAAATGAGTCCTGTTCTCTGGCTGAATTATTTCAGGGGTGCCACATCACCATATAACTTATTTTTTCAAGGCCCGATAAAGTATTCTGGGCTGGGACATGGGTCACGGGGTATGTTTCCAACCATCCAATATTCACTTCAGCTGTTATAAGCACATGGTGCTTGCCGTGGCAGGTTTATGGTAGTGTGATAGAATCAATCTGCCAGGCTTCTCTATATTGGTATTTCAGCCATTGTCCTCTGTACTAAAAGAGTTACTGATAACATCAGTAAATGGCATCTTTTCCTTTAGTCTTTAACGCTAGGCTATGTTGCATGACCATTCTGCAATAATTTATATTTGCTCAACCTTTTTAGCATGTTAGTTTTCTGAGCTCACTCTTCTTTCTATGGTCTTTCAAAACACAATGTTCAGTCCTGATTTTTAAGTAATGAGAAGTGATCAACAGTGTAGTTGCTTGAAGGTGCTCTATCACAATGGATGAAAAATAAAAAACATGATGAGAAGATGATGTGTTTAATATTATAGTTATCAAAAAAGTTATCTATATTCTGGAAAATCGAGTGCTGTAATTTCTGAGATATTACATCATGTTGTTTACAAGCCAATTTAATTGTCATGTTTATTTATAATAATAGTTATATTCAGGTTTTTTTACAAGCAAATAGGGAAAATAAACATGGTCAGAGCCACCATGTCTGATCCAAAAGGAAATCTGATTTAGAGTCACAGCACTGTGCTTTGGGCATCGTTATGAAATCAAAGCAGAAGAAGTTTTTGTTAACAAAGCATAAATACAAAATCAATCTTGAAACAGAAAATGATACCAACATATTTATCTACCTTTTATAGCCTGATATATTTAACATGCTTTCTGTGACTAATGAAGGACTATGTCAGAAAATGTTTCTATCTCTGGTATAAACTCAGTCAGTAAATGTTCCAAAGCGTTAGCAGTCACTCAGAAAGGATGTGAAGAATGTTCCATTTCAGTAGAACATCAAAAAGCTTTCAAATTGTACAGAATGCAATTACCCAAATAAGAACCAGGTCACAGCACTAGAACTGCTGTCCTGACCCCATGCAAAAGAAGCAGTTATGGTTTTTTTTATTCAAAAGGTGACTGATATTAAAGATGTGACATAGTGACTCAGTAGATCTGTGCATTGTGCAGGAGGGAGATGTACAAGAGAATCATAAGTTATTTTTAAGGAGAAAATTTAAAATTTGTATTAAGGTTTGCAATTGTTTTATTTATTTATTTATCACTCTCAGACCACGTATATTCAAGAATGCAAGAATTATGAGGACAAGGAGCAAGTATCAATAGGTAATGTAGTCTATCACAGCATAAGGAAATGCAACAAAGAGGGCAGATGAAGTTTTCTCTTGTTTTCCTTACAGTCTAGTGACAACTCAATGTAGACCATGGTTTGAATTTTGGATTTGTGACAATTTGTGGCTATTGTAAAGTGATAATTGTTTTTTCTTAGACTGACCTTGTTATTTTTAGAAACCAAAACAAGGAAGTAATCTTGTGAGAAACCATACTTCCTTATCAAAGGTGATTGTCTCAAAATTAATCTGACCTAAAACATCCCAACTTTTGTTGGAGGCCATAGTTTCCTTTTAATTTAAAATGTTTTGCGGTGTAAAGCTTTTGTTACAGCTCACCTACTTTGAGATGCAGGAAAGCAGCCTGATGGTTATGGAAAAGTAACTCAGAGTCCAGTGATGATGTGGCAGAAGTCACAGTAAATGTTAAAAAATACATGTACTGTAATGGGAATTCTTATTCCTTTTTGAGTGATCATCTGAGTGGAATGTTCTAATCTTAGAGACTACTATAATTTTTACTCATTAAAAAAAAAAAAAAGAAAAGAAAAAACCCAAAAGGGTGATCTGCCTAGACTGGTAGCAGGTCTTGAATCTTTTAACAAAGCATATTGGGGCTTGATGGTGCAGGTTAAGCTTGAAGAAAGTCCTGTAAAAGTCACAGAACCAGGGGTATTTACTAAGTAAGATTTATTCATTGAAATAATGCATAGAAGTATATTCTATATTCTCTTTGTCTGCCAGTGTCCTGAACACACTGAAAATTTTTCTAAATATCTTTGCTCTTTGCATATGAAAGGATAAATGCCCCATTAGAACTCATACAATTTAGTTTCACCTGGGCTGGGATAAATATTTGATGAAAAAAAAGGGAAGATGCATTGATTAATTAAAACCAAACCCAGAGCTACCTCATTAAAAAAAACAAAATGTGAATGAAATTATCCTCATGAGTGATATTGCCCTTGAAGCAAAGGAGGCTAACACCATTTTGGACTTCATGAGCCTTTAGCCAGCAGGTATAGGGATGTGATCCTTCACTTTGCCCTGGTGAGGCATGTCTGGAGTGCTATGTCCAATTCTGGCCTTCCCAGTACATACACGAAGAGACTGAACAAGCTTGTTTTTTTCAGCCTGGAGAAGAGAAAGCAGCGGAGAAAACTTATTGCTGTCTATAAATACTTGATCAGAGGATATCAAGGAGAGGACTCTTGGAAGTGCACAGCGATAGGAAGAAAGGCTATGGATACAAACCAGAACATGAAAAAATCCAGTTAGACTTTATATTTTATTAAATAACAGAACAGTTTGCTCTATGGAGCTATAGGTTCTTCATCCTTGGGGCTCTTCAAAACTCAGCTGGACAAGTTGAGGGGGTTGGATTAGGTGACCTGCAGATGTGCCTTCCAACCTAAATTATTCTATGCTTCTGCAGTTCTGTGACTGGGGATAAGTGCTAGATAAATTTGAATGTATATAAATGAAAGCTTGTGTTTCTTTAAAGAGGTTATATTGTGTGTGTATATTTATGTAGCTTATATATGAACACATAGTACATATATTTAGGCTACATATACAAACAGATATATTCTGGGTAGGTAGAATTGCAATACAAAAGCTGTTGCTGCAGTGCAACTCTGATGGAGAATGTCTTGCTCTTTGCTATGTAAAATGAAAGTAATACCACCAGATTTCTGTTATTTCAGCTGAAGTATTTCTGCTTCAAATCCACAGTCTAGGGAGTATAGCATCCAATTTGCCAGATCTAGGGAAACATATCAGGCTATAGTGGAAGGGTGATCAGCTGATGCACTGTGGGGCCCAGAGTAATCTTCCAGGTTCTTTTGTGCATTCTAAATACATCCTGAGCTCATGTCAGGATGAGACTGGGTACCATGACTCACCTGTACCTTTTTTCTATTGGAAAGAAACAGGAATGTGGGCAGAGGGGAGACCACAGTATGATTCAGAAACTAGGACTCCGAGGCGTACCACGGCACGTTTTGATACAGAGCAGGGAACAGGAGTACAAGTGCCAGAAATGCCAGGTCTAGATCAGCACTAACATGCTTTTCTGAATAAGGTCATGCCTGGACTTCCTGGTGATTTTGAGACTTAAGGATATCATGAGAAAATGTAAAATAACCCCAGAAACTTTATTTAATTTCAAAGTTTTATTAGGCTGCTAATGTTAAGTTTGATAATGTTGCAGAGTTCTAATGCAGAAATCTATTCCTGATATTTTCACATTAGTATCTGCTGGCCCAGCCTCATTATTTTCTATTCTGTATGTCCTGAATTAGCCTGGTGCCTCCTTCATTGAATGTACACTCAATTATTCTCACCTAGGTATCTCTCCAAATGTGCCACAGCATTCATGTGCATTTGTAGATGCTAAATTATTATTTGCTTTTGTGTTTTTGAAGCTAGCCACTGGCTATAGGAGTTTTTGACTGCTCCTTTGAAAAAGTGAGAAGCACTGAGTACCTCTTTTGGTTTTAAAAAACATCTCTAAGTGAAAAATGGAATAGGAAAACCATTTTAAACAATACATGTTGCATACAGTTTGCTGGAAAAAGCAGTATTCTGTTTCCTGTCCAGAAACAAAATATAAGGCTAGAGGTATATCAAACAGAGGAACACAAAGGAGAGGAAAGATAGAACTCAAGACGTCAAAGGGAAAGATCATCATCTTTCTGGCATGAAAACGAATGGTATCCAGATAAATTCTACTGGATGCGTCTGGTCATTCAGGTAAAACCCAGTGGACTGTTTTCACTCTGTGTTGTTCAAAATCTGTGAGCCACCCAGACACTGAAGATGCTTATTTTGTGATAATAAGGCCTAACAATTATATTAGCAGAGCTGTTTTTTTCCTGCCTTATTGAATGAGAAAAGAATCACCAACCTCTGAGATAGACTGGAAGGAAATTTCACAATTCCTCCCTTTACCGGCATGGAAAAGTACTGGGAAATTAAAATTCCTGGGTAAAGCTGAGCCACCAAATTAATTAACAACCATTGTGATTGATGAACCTAGGAGTTTGGAGGATTTGACTATAAATCCTAGAGGATGTTCTACCTGATCTTAATATTTCATTATTGGTTTTATTTTTTAAAAGTTACACAGACAATTCCAAGAGACATCCACTAAAAATGTCTCTCAAATATTAGACTGATAAATAGACGTTTGGGCAGAAAATTGAATACTGTTACTAAATAATAAGACTTTTCCAGAAACAGGTTCTCTGACATTTTTAATGATTATTACCTTTTTCATTTGATTTTTATAACTTAATCCTGAAGTGAAGAAATATATGCATATCTTCCTTTTTTAATATTTGTATTATAGAGCCTTTTGTGGCTTAACGGGCATTTTAGTTCTCCTTCCCCTTTTTTTGCCAAAGGAAATAGTTGGAATTTTTTTCCTCTTCTGCTTCTTCTTCATACACATGACATGCTTTTGCTGTTGCACACTTCTCTAAATCAAATTGTGCATTAGAGACCTAAGAGTCTTTTAACTTGCAAGAGCATATTAAGGAAACCCCCAGGAAAAAAAAACTACTTTTCTTCTCAGGCTGAGCGTGCTCATATAGAAGTTCAGCAGATGTATTTTCACCTTTATAAAATCTTGAGTTATTTGTAAGGGCTTAAATGCTGACAGTAAAGAAAAGATAAGGGGAGTGTAAAGTTTAAGGGGAGTGTTTATGCAAAATGCTTCACTTTATTCATATCCATAAGACAGCTTAGTTCTGAGAAGTATTGTCTGTGCCTCAGCTCCCATGTAGCCTAAAAGATCTTTTATTGATACAGATTTGCTCAATATATACTCTAAAGTAATGTGCTAAATTCTGTCTGCTCTTCAAGATTCCAGAACATGCATTATCAGGCAAAGCACATCATCTTCCAGTATTTCTCAGTTTCATATTCATCTTGTAAACAGTAAGACCTCCAAAAGCTTAAAGATGAAATGATTTTACAGTCTGCTGCTTCCTTCATTCTGTTAGCCACTTGAAAAATAACCTGGTTAGAGCTGCAGGCAAAAAGAATAAAACAAACAAACAAAATTATGCTCATAGCAGAAGATGTGGAGGTCATCAAATGCTAACCACAGCTGGTTTTGCAGTCTGTGTGATTATGAGAATATGTAGGTGTTTTGAACACACAGTAGATAAAATGAGACTGTCAAGTTTTCCAGTTTTGAATCTGAGAAAGTTTGGTTGGGAGTCATTATAAGTTATTTGTTTTTTCCATTCATCCATCTGATCAAATCAAGGATCTACTGCTTTCAGTATCTTTCCCATAAGTCTCATCTGACTCATATCCTCTCATCTGATAAGTGACACAATCGATTTTAGTAGTTTTTTATTATATGAGCTCAAATCTTAAAGAGACTAATGTGAGACAAAACAATTATATGTGTTCTTGCCCTCATCTCTCTTTAGTCATAAAAGTAAAAATGAAGTATGCCAAAGACACACCCTTTATTATCAAAATAATATGTCCCTGCTTTCTTATTTCTTTTTCTTTATATTGATCTAGGTTTCCTATTTAAGGTTGATCTTACTATTTTACTTCTTTAATTTTTAAACCTTTCATTAGTCTTTGCAAATTGTGCAGTGTACTGTGTATAGCTAAAATGCTATACAACCATCTACCAGATCTTCTAAGTCTGAGGTGTTCAGTTCACTTGTGATGCATGGGCAAGGGCAGAGGTGCAATACCAAGCAAATGCAATTCTGTGGTTCCCAAAGCAGCCTGGTTCCATCAGCATGAAGACCAAGGTTGTAAGCTCTCCCAGGACTTACCTGACTCCACACAGGAATTACAGTTTTGGTGGTTGAGCAGAAAAGATGAGGCGTTATCAGAGCCTAGGAAGGGGGACTTAGGTTTTCAGGACGTGTAGATATCCCTCTCTCTGTGTGTCAGTAGCATTAACTGGAGAAAAGCACTATGTTTTAACCCCTCAGACCACTGTCAGGCCATGAGTGAGTCCACACAGCAATTACTTCTACATGGTAAAAAAAAACCCCAAAACCAGGTTTCATGTAATTCTATTGAGAGTAAACAACATGCAAAGATTTTTAGCAAAGATCTAGGAAAACCCAAAAGAACTTTGTAACTAACCTCTGCTGTCTAGGTAGCCATTCCTGTCATGTCTCCAGTATTATTGACATGAGCTGGACGGGTAAGTTGTGCTATATTGATTACACTTGCACACGCGGTAGTGATATCTTTTAAGCATATGCACAGTATGAACACATACACAAAGCATGGGCAGGTGCTTTTGCTAATTTTCACCAAGCAGAAGAAAAAAAAAGCCCCTGTTTTATTCACATATAAGGGGAAATAAATGTCCAAGTATGGTTAAATTTGTGACTTGGAGAGATTGGTGGGCTATATTTTGTGACTTTGGGGACTGGACTTTTCTGGGGAACCCTTATGCAACAAAATACGTGAAGTACCTTTTAGGTCAAAAGATGTGGCATGTCTTCAGCTGCTGTATTAGAGTTGTTGTTTTTCACTGTTTCCTGATGGCAACTTAGTTTGCAAAACACTCTGGATCTGATAACAGTAACTGAGAGATTGAATAAGACAGCTAGGTAGGAAATGGAGTTATAAATATTTCAAGGTACACATTTGCGAGTAAGATCAACGCTGACTGCTTTGGAAGCCAGGTAAGCAATACAGATACAATGAAACATTCTGTTTTATTAATGGAGCGTTGCACAGATAGAAATCAAATCACCCATCCCTCTTTACTATTTTTGCAACAGTCAGTCCAGGTCACTTTTATTTTCATTCCATTCTGGGGAGTAGAACGAAACAAAACAATATGATTGTCATTAACCAGGTCATACTTTTGTCTCCGTGTCTGCCAGAGCTTCAGTACCATTCTGATGCTGCACTCAGACCTGTATTGAAGTGTTTAGTAGCATCAGAATACATTTCTCAAATGCAAATAGCATTTTTATCTAAGATTCCCCAAAAGCATACTAAAAGCCCAAGTAGCTATGTTTATTTCATGTGTAGACACCATCATGACATACTGCTGTGCAATACCCCATTTGTAAACATCCCCATATAAGGCTTCCCCCATAATTTCCACTGTATTTGCTTATGTATTTACGTAAGAGTTGCCCTTATATCCCAGTTTGAGCTGTTGTAGTGTCTTGACCTTGTTTTCTTTTCTTTCTAGTGTTGTTCTGAGTAAATGATCTGATCCTGAGAGGGATCACATTGTCTATGCTTATAACAGAGTAAGCCTCATTTTAGACAAATTTGCCTTCAGATACCTCTTTATAATTGAGAGGGACTTCCTTGCACTACTTATTTTCTTACTTTGCACAGTGAATTTGTTGTTTTGTGTATTGTTATCTGATAATAAGTGAGTCCTATACCATCTGCTGTCTCTCAAGAACAATTGTATTTTATATACTGCCACTCATCCTTTGTTTCACTGTTCAGTCTTCCTGTGACCTTAAAAAAAGTTTTTCCTTCCTCATTAACTGCTTGAATAAAATTATTGCATACATAAAGAACAGTAACAATTAGCATTTTTACATATCAGTTTTCATAAACTGACATTTTGCATTTGGAAAATGTAAAAATGTGCCTGAATTTTAGAGAAAGGAAAACAGGGCCAAGAGAGATTTGAAAAGGAACTTTTCACTACTAATGGTAGTACCTGCCAAAGACAGAAAATTCCTTCTACAGGCAAGTTTGTTGTGTTCCTTATAATTTTGCCTCCTGCGGCCTTCTGAGTAGCTGAAAAATCTTCCTCCTTCCCCCCCTCCCTCCCTCCCTCCCTTCACTCCTTCCTTCACTCCTTCCTTATTTCCTTCCTTCC
>WAAB01025902.1:0-66269 GCA_013389865.1 Piaya cayana
TTAGATGGCCTCAAGGTTAGGGGTAGAAAGCTGTGGAGTTGTGGATGTTTTGTAGCCTCTGACTGTGTTTGCATTTAGACAGAGCTGAAGATGTCCACCTTATGGCATATAGGTGACCGTCTGCCAGGGTTTCACTGGGCAGCCAGAAGAACTATAGTCTGAAAAGCAAGCTGTGTGCTGTTCAGCTGTGTATAAAATACTGTGTGGATTACTTAATAGGCTCAGCTGTCTAATTCTGCAGCTGTTTCCCTGGAAAACTTGCTCGGTCACCCTTGCCCTGACTCTTCTCTGCCTGCAAGATTTCATGTTGTTGTGGTGCAACTCTGTAAGTTCTGTTCCTATTTGCCTTCTGCATCCTTTTTTCAAATGAAGCATTTGTCTTTATTATGTTCTGAACAGTGGATTTTTATTGACTTTGCAAATAAAAATAAAAAAGAAGGCATGATAACATTTCTGTCAGTGGTGTGAAACGGTGTAACCTCAGTTGCCTGTTGCAGTTTCAAGGATCAGCACTGGCTGTTGGGAAATGCCCCAAGACTCTTCCACAGTGGACAATCTCTGTTGAGGTCTGACCTGGGGGAAGCGTGCATCTGTGGTCAGGAACTGCTGGGATGGCTTCTTGTACCTCAGCCGTCCCTCTGTGACAGTCACGTATGGTATCAACCAGCCCGTAGCAGGACTTTAAAGGCTGGTTTGAGTTTTACTTAACCATAAGACTGAGTAGTGGTGGATTTAACAGTGTCCAGTTTCTTGGCATATCACATGCTGCTTCCTTTACAATAAATGCGACCTTTGTCATGTTGTAGTCTGTCTTCAGTCTGCTCTCTGCCTAGCTGGGGTGGAAGATGATTAGCATTTTCCCTCCCCTCAGAGAGAGAAATGTTAGTGTCTCGCCTGTTGGCAGTAGCAGTGGAAGACGAGCCTTAGCTATTGGCAGTGGCTGTGCATGGCTGACTGGTAAGCTTTGAAGATGCAAAATATGCAGGTAGGTACACAGATGGTATCGGAGGCTGAAAACAGGTCTGGATTTGGTCTTACACAGAATACTTTGCACACTTAACTTTCTGTAAATTCAGGAAAAAACAATGCAGTAACCAGATACATCCCCTGTGCAAATACAAAGCAGCAGCTATCAAAGTCTGGTCATCTTTAAGAAGCCATCTTGCACTACCAGTGATTCTGGTCCAAAGTCTGCTTCCATTAAAATGACTTGAGGCTGAACTACCCTCTGGAAGCAGGCACAGGAGAAAGGTGTTGAAAGGTGATATAGTTCTGATGCAGGAGGGCATCACAGCTCCCCCTCCTTTTTAAGCCCTTTTAGATTCTATAGAGAGATGTACAAAAACTCTACAAAATTCTTCCCTTTTTTACGGTGTATCACATAAACTTGGAAGTGGGAGGATTCAAGTCAATCGTTTCCATGTACACACAACAAATACCAGCTTACACTGATTGTCATGCTTTAACTTGAGTTTTCATAGATACATAGCTGAGGTGATTTTTCTTAGCATTAAAATCTCATCTACTCTTAATGTCTTATCAGGAAAATAAGAAATGTAATGGGTGACAAATACATTTGCTACTGTGATTGAGTTGTGTTAATTTTGACACGTTTTATTTTTGAGATTTAAAAAGTGTCTATGAACAGCACAGGTGCCATGAGCTGTGCTAGGCACTGCACCACAGCTGTACTGAGGAGGTGACTGCCGCATTGGTTGGTCCAGCCTTCCCAGTGTGGCAGACTCGATGCTCCTTGAGACCACACACTGGAACATGTGTGAGGTCAGAGCTGTCTGGCTCAGTTCCACCTTCCCACCTCCCAAAAAGAAATAAAAATTGTCTCTCTTACCCATCTTCCAGTTTCATGCAATAAAATCCCAACTGTCCTAGAATTCATGTCTTTATAGCACAAGGTAGTCTTTTTTTTAAAAAAAAAAAGACTCTAAATTGTTAATCTTTTAAATAGCTTCATGATCAAAACTGGGGATAAAGCCCTGCATGCCAATTTTGAGACTATAAATCAACTATAGGCAGATTATTCCCCCCTAAAACTTAATTAATTAGCTAAGGAAGTTTAGTGATGTGTTAAAATCCAATAAAAAAAGAACCAACCCAAGCCCCACAACCATTCAAAAAGAAACAAAGTACTTGTGCAAATGGCAGTGGGGAGAGGTCAATGCTGAAAGAGCAAGGTTCTCTTCAATTAATGCATTTCCCTTCAGTAATGACTGACCTGAAAAGCACTTGCTATTCATGACCAATTACAAACCCCCACAAAATAACAGGAGATGTTTTGAGTTATTAAGCTGCCTTAACCTTTTTGTAATAATCTTATTTAAAAAACAGCTCTTCGCAGATTCTTCTGGTATCCTGTGGGGATGTGACGCTGTGGCCTTCTGTTCTGGAGTCCATGAATATTTCATAGTCATTCCCTCCCTGAAAACACAAGAGAGGGGTGGGAAAAGCAGAAAAGGATTTAATTTNAGACGCGATGCTCCTTGAGACCACACACTGGAACATGTGTGAGGTCAGAGCTGTCTGGCTCAGTTCCACCTTCCCACCTCCCAAAAAGAAATAAAAATTGTCTCTCTTACCCATCTTCCAGTTTCATGCAATAAAATCCCAACTGTCCTAGAATTCATGTCTTTATAGCACAAGGTAGTCTTTTTTTTAAAAAAAAAAAGACTCTAAATTGTTAATCTTTTAAGTAGCAGTTTCATGATCAAAACTGGGGATAAAGCCCTGCATGCCAATTTTGAGACTATAAATCAACTATAGGCAGATTATTCCCCCCTAAAACTTAATTAATTAGCCAAGGAAGTTTAGTGATGTGTTAAAATCCAATAAAAAAAGAACCAACCCAAGCCCCACAACCATTCAAAAAGAAACAAAGTACTTGTGCAAATGGCAGTGGGGAGAGGTCAATGCTGAAAGAGCAAGGTTCTCTTCAATTAATGCATTTCCCTTCAGTAATGACTGACCTGAAAAGCACTTGCTATTCAGGACCAATTACAAACCCCCACAAAATAACGGGAGATGTTTTGAGTTATTAAGCTGCCTTAACCTTTTTGTAATAATCTTATTTAAAAAACAGCTCTTCGCAGATTCTTCTGGTATCCTGTGGGGATGTGACGCTGTGGCCTTCTGTTCTGGAGTCCATGAATATTTCATAGTCATTCCCTCCCTGAAAACACAAGAGAGGGGTGGGAAAAGCAGAAAAGGATTTAATTTTACTTAATGGTATAGTCCCAGGCTTGGGATAGAAAAGGGACAAGATAAAGGAAATTATGGACAGAAGGGACATAACAGAGTCATGTCAGAGATGTCTTCCAGAGAGCTAAAAACCTGCAAACCACTGAGATTTTACTTAATGTATTTCTAGCACCACCTGTGCTGAAGCTTCTGCTGAACACCACAAACACTTGCAGGCGAACTTCCTGACATGCATGATAGAATTGTAATGAGAGAGCAGAACTTGCATTATAAGTTTAGTCATATTTTTAGATGTTTAACTATCTAGTACTGAGGTTTTTTAAATGGTTTGTTTATTAGTATTAAAGTGTAAAGCTTGTCACAGAACACTATACCAGCACATGGTATTTGTAACTTATCCTTTTCTTTCCAACTTGGTATCCTTCCCTTTTATTTAAATCACTGTTGACAACTGTTGATCGCTCGCTCTCGCAGTGGTGTTTTAGGCTTGCTAGCTCCTGGTCTGATGTGACATTTATGACTGGTTTCTCATCACAGGAGTGATGCAACCTCCTTTCACAGCTGGCTTGGAAAACAATAGTGCTGCCACCTGCATGAGCAGAGCTCCCTAAAAGCCACAGCTCCCTGCACCACAGGAGACATTTCCTCATTCATCACGCCACAGCAGCAGCAACTCCCACTTCTTCAAAACTCTGAAAATGCTGCCCTGCCAGTTCCAGGGTTTAAAATCCATAAACTCTGCACCAGAGTCTCTGCTCACTGTTTTCAGAAGTCTCAAGCACCCTGCAGTTGTTTTGCTCTCTCCCATGACTAGGGACAGGGATTATATATAAGTTCAGTTCCTCAGTATGAAGACAGATAGAGTGGTTAGCAGGGAAGAAGTATTAAATTCAATGGAGAATAAATGTGTTTAATAATCACCAGCCAACAAGATGCATCTATCTATTATACAATAACCAAACAGGATAATGAGTTTTATACAGCCACGTCACCTAGGTTTTTAACATAATTATAGAAGTTAAATTTCAAAATACGTTTAGTATTAAGTCTGTCTCAACACTGCATTCACTTTAAGAAACAGAGGAAGAATCTGTGCTCATGGTTGTCTCCTGGCATTGTGCTGGCCAGTACCGCACAACCAGCAAAACAAAAACATATGTTCATGTTTATTTTCTGACTGCAGTTCTTGTCAGCTATAAGGCAATTGGTTAGAGACTACAGTGCTTGTGGTTTAAAACAATAGGTCTGAAATGTATATAGGAAACAATGTACTCACTGGCATTGTCTTATCTCCAAAGAAATAAATAGTCTTGAACCCATCATCAGCAACGATTCCTAAGCAGTACCTCTTATCCCAGCCATCCGGGAACACATCAAAGCTTATTTGGCCTCCTAGGATAGACACAAACCAAGCAAACTGTGTTTTAATATAAGAACACTTTTCTGAGCGAAGAGTACGTGAAGAAAACGGAACTGGGTAACATTTTTGGTAGAGGGAGCTTTGCAGAAGTGAGAGAAATGTTATGAGATCCTGGAGTTGTCTTACAAGTACAGAAAGTTTTTATAGGCTACGTGTTACTATAGTTGTGATTTACAGGTTATTATTTACTCATTAAACAAATATGAAAGTCTCAGCATGTTCCCTGACTGCTCTCCCAAAAAGTGAATCTTTTAAAAAAAAAATTAGATTAAAACTTCTTTTAGAAACAAACCACACAAATGAATCCAGCCATTGGTGCACGTACAGCCAGAAAGTCTCATGCAAAAGATTTTTTTAAAGCTTTCAGACAGAAAAAGGAGGAAATCTGCCTTTTAACACAGTCTAACAGGGTGACAACTATTCCAGTTCCAAATCGTTGGACTTTACCAGGACACAAAAGCATGACTCCCCGTTGAAGGAGGTGTCAAAAACATAACTCTGATGTGATTTAGGAGAGCTATACTGCTGTTCATTTCTGCCTTACTGTTTCCATACTAGTGTTCTAATGGCAACTGTACTTTTTTTTATAGCTTTGAAAAGTAACAAAAGGCAAGAACGTGACAATATATTGGGAAGATTAAAAAAAAAAGAAAAATTGCATGGAAAATTAATTCCCCCCATATTATCACGTTTCTCTTTAAGCTTGCAACTGCATTTGGATTTTCTTTCCTCTCCTTCCTCCCACACAATGTAGCAACAGAACTGAAGAACCTACTGAAGGGCTACTGAACAATACTGATGTAGTGTTCCTCATCAAAATTGATGTGCAGAAACACCTCTGACTATCAAAAGTATGTAATATCTTTCAAAATGAGCAGAATCAGTCATACAGCTGACATTAAAAGACAATGAACTGATGACAAGAAATGAAGTTCTCTTTGATGGATTTCAATTAATACGTATCAAATGAAAGCCTAAGAGGAAAAAGCAGCTTAGTCTTGCATGCAATGCCTGCAACCACGCCTAGAGAGATAAATGTCACACGACTGGATAGGATATGTCATATGCATAAGAGGGTACAATTTAAGTGAAATTTAGGTTAATTTAAGTTTTAAATTAAATTACTTTAAATGTCATACCTATAGAAAATGTCAGACCTTTTCCTGCAAATTCTCTCCGCAAATCAGCTACAAATTTCTCTCTTATGTGTTCCTTCTGTTTAAGGTAAAAGAAGCAAAACAAAACCAAAGAGCAGTTACATGCTGTGTTATTTCACCAAAAAAGATAACCCAAAAACCCACCCCCCAAAATACTTCAAGGTTTGAGCACCCAGACTAGTGCGGCAGAGCTATATTTTTGTTACTACTGAAAGCATGCAGAGAATATTTCAACATTAATCTTGTTACCAACTTGTTAAAAAAAAATAAGAGCAAAACTTCACATGCATGGTGTATTGTCTGCTTTTCTATCTGTAAATCTTAGAATACTCAGTAGTATGTTTCAACTCGCTGTAAAATTCAGTTTGATAAATAGGGAGACTGAAGAGTCCCAAAACAGTTGCTAGTCTTCTGATATCAGAAACTCCTAAAAAGGTATTTTTCAGAATGGCTTAGGCTTAGAAATCTTCCAGTAGCCGCTAACTGAGCTGGAGGCAAAGACTGCTTTTGAGGATCTAGATTTCACTTTTTGTATCAGGTCAGAAACAGTTATAGCAGGGAACGGAACTCTGGTATCACGGCTCATATTCAGTTCAGCCTGCACATTTAGCCGTTTACAGGGAAAATAAATGATGAATAGTTTGATGTCAGCTTTTAAATTTTGCTTTAAAAAACTTTAAAGAGTTGACAAGAAAAGTAACGTCTGTAAGTAATCAGCGTTAACTATTGCAACAAAATACCAATTGCAGATTTCCTGGAGTCTGAACTGAGTTAAACCACATGGAAAGTATTACAATGAAAAACACTGCACAAAGTAGAAAAGCTTTTTAAAAATCATAACCTGTCCATTACTGCCTCTTCCAGAAAAGCTGGATATTTTTCAAGAGTTGTAACTCACTTTATCAAGTTCATAGAACT
Source organism: Piaya cayana (assembly GCA_013389865.1). Lineage (NCBI taxonomy): Eukaryota > Metazoa > Chordata > Aves > Cuculiformes > Coccyzidae > Piaya > Piaya cayana. Next base: position 6,709 of record WAAB01025902.1, read on the forward strand.
CAACTCGTTCTTCCTGGCTGCAGCTCCTTCCAATGGGGGATACATTTAACATCCCATTTCGGAACTCAATAAAAGTGCCCCTAAAAAGAATTGATTAATGAGACAGAAAATACTGAATTCAAAATACTGAATGCCACAAGGAACTTTCATTTAATTCTGCAAAGAACAGGAATCTGATGTCTCCTTCAGCCTCTCATTGTCATAAAAACATCTAGGAACAAATCAAGGAGTCTTTCGGACTTTTATTTGAACCTGGCAATCTCAACATCATCCTTACTGACTTTTAACAGCATGATTTGATCTTATGACTGGAGCATCCTGTCAACCCAGTTCTCAGACCCTGCCGGGTCAGCCTTTCAGCTCCAGAGTGAGGCAGCAAAATTTAGAGCAATCCTGGCAGTGTTTCTAGTGAGCCTCACATATGGTATGGATCGATGTCTCAAGCCAACTGCTCTCTCACATCACACAGAACCATTCGTACTGCATGCTCCTCAACTCTGGTTAACATTATGCTCCTGAATCTTAAACATACCAAAGAAACACTCTTATTTCAAAACTGAACCTCCTTCCCTCATACATAAAAATGCTCCATCAGTATTTCAAACCCTGTGCACCAGCTGGGACCTTGTCTTTGCATGCATGGGTTGAGCTCCATTTCACAGATACAGTGTTCCTAAACCAGAAATTATTCATTTTTTGCTGAGCAGCCTGCTTTACATATTGATGCTCAACACTGTAACATAGAGACTATGGTGCCACTGAGATGTGTGTATACACATACCTTTTCTTTGGAAGTTTAATCTTTGCAATGTAACTCAGGCAGTAGTTGATCAGGTCTTGAAGAATGTCCTCCCCAAGGTGACCCTGTATGCTCTAACAAAATAAATACCATTCAACCAAAGTTCCAGAACTTCAGATTCTAAAGAAAGTCACATGGAAAACAGACATTGGATAATCAGGCATGGTTAATACTGCAAAGATACGCCTTCAATGGCTGTCAGTTGATGCACACGTGGTACCAACTAACGACTCTCATTTCTTGTTTGGTTTTTTAAACTGTAATACCAAACTCTCATTTAATAACCTCCCTACTAGCACCTGATTTAGAAGGAAACACTGTGGGCCAAAGACAGCAGGCCTAACAAAAAGTTGCAGTTAATGTCTACTGTAGCCAAGTGTGAAGAAATAGAAACTGGAAACCACTTTTCAGCCAGGATCTCTTAAATTTTTGATCTCTGTTACTTACCTTGAACTGATGAAGGTGATTAGGACATCTAGAATCAGTTGTACATTATATTCATTTAGAGTATTTACCTTCTAGCTCATGCAACATATGAGAAAGTGCACTCCGAATTAATACTAAAAAGCAGCTACAAAAGACCTGACCTACAAGAAATTTTCTGAACCCTAACGCCCAACAGACATAGGCTGTGAGATGCCACATTCATAGGACATCCAGGAGTGGAGGTCTTGGCCACATTTCCAATGGATAAGCTGAGGGAAAGGCTGTTTCAGGACTTTCATTGTTCTTATTTGGTCAGACACTCCAGACTGCAATAGCTTTTGGTTCTGAGAACACCCCAAAGAATAAAGCTTCAGGTGAAGATTGTCTTTATGTGACTCAGAATGCCAAATGGACAATCTGTTCCAGAACTAACACACAAAAATGGCAGCAAATTTGGCTGTAGTTAGAAGGGTGATTATAGAAAGCTGCAAACTGTAGCAACAAAGCAAAATCTTGTTTAGAAAATCTCTTTTTCACATTACTGGAAGCATCAAGCTTACCTGCTTGCTCAAGAATTTTCCATCTTTTGGAAGCATCAAGCTTACCTGCTTGCTCAAGAATTTTCCATCTTTGAATGCTACCAGACCATTTTCTGGAAAAACGTAGTCAAATTTTTCAATCACTACAACCAAACAAAACCACAGTAAATTTATAATTTTCCTTGTATGGTTAATGCAGAATTGTCTTACACATTAAGTATGTTAAAATACAGCAAATGTTAGATCATAAAGCATGAAAGATTCAGCAGCATAACACCAAGCACAAGATGAAAGCCACTCTCATTTCTCTCCAAGAGTAACACACACTACAAATCACACAAAGTCTTTCAGTGAAGTTACCTGTATTTTTGCTTAAAGGCTCCCCTTCTCCTGCAAATACGTCTCTGCATTAAACGTAAGGAAGTGACTGAGCACCTCAAACACTGCAAAAAGCCTAGTACACAGCCTGGCTAGGGAGCAAATCAAGTAGTATCATTTTAGTTTTGATTTCTCAGTGTTACTAGTCCATAGCAGGTGTCTGAGAGTTGTAAGCCAAATGGATTCTGGGTTATCTGGTTATTACAAAAGGAGATCAGTGGTGCCAATTAAGTAAAGACTATTAAAGATAGCCTTTTATACAGAAAAGGAAATGCCTGTCAAAAGACAAAAGCAAGAGTCATCTCTGCATCTTAACAGCAGTTAACAATATCAGATCCCTCAGGGATGAACGAGACAGCTGAGCATCCTGCACACGTCATTGGGTTGTTTAGCCTTGAGAAGAGGAGGCTGAGGGGAGACTTTATTGCCCTCTACAACTTCATGAAAGGAGGTTGTAGAGAGGAGGGAGCTGGCCTCTTCTCCCAAATGACAGGACAAGGGGGAACAGCCTCAACCTGCACCAGGGGAGGTTCAGACTGGACATCAGGAAAAAATTTTTCACAGGAAGGGTTATTGGGTACTGGAACAAGCTGCCCAGAGAGGTGGTTGAGTCACCATCCCTGGAGGTGTTTAAAAGACAGGTAGACGAGGTGCTCTGGGACATGGTTTAGTGGCAGATAGGAATGGTTGGACTCAATGATCCAAGAGGTCTTTTGCAACCCAGTGATTCTATGATTCTGTGTCTATGCCTTGTGCTCAATTCTATTTTAAAAAGACAACATTAAAACACCTTCCTCAGGTCCTGTCTCAAACTCAGGATTTCACTACTAGTAACAACCCCTTCATAAGACACCAACATATCTGTAAAATGCAAATGCAGGCTGCAATTTCTAAAAGCCCATAAGTAGCTTTTCACAGACTCAGTGTCACCACAATCAGGGAAAGTTAAAAGCAAAGATGGTGAATGAACAGGGCATAGCCCACAGTTATCCTTTACCACTTCCCTGCAAGCAGTTCAGTGCAAGGGACTGCACCCCCCGCCATCCTCACCGTCATCACCCAGCTGCTCCTTCAGCTTCTCCAAATCCGAGCCACCCACCACTCCCACCTTCACCTTCTGGCGCAGCTGCTGCAGGAACGTGGCCATCTCCACCGTGATTTTCTAGTTTCAAAGTATGAGAATTAGACTTGTCAGTATTCTTATCATGACACCAGCATCTCTGTTTCTCCATTAAATCTAGCAGTGATGTTCAGGGCTTGGAGAAAAAGGAAGCAGGATTTTTTTTGCCTTAAACAGCAAATTAAGCCTGCACAGCACAGGAATGGCTGCAGAGTGCACCCTAATGCCTCAGCTAACGGCCTTTCCTTGAATCTCACATCTGTTCAGGGACAAACACTCCCGTGCCAAGGCACGCAGCACCAACTTCCATGACACCAAAAATGATGGTAAATAAACTCACTAAGACTTGGTTTGGGGTTTTAGAAAGCAAGCATTGTTTAATCAGGCCTGGGCAACACGAAGAAGCAATCTCCATCAGTCACGCGCAGCGAGGCAAGGGCTGGGGACAGAATATATGTCCCACTTAAATGCATATAGATAAATTTTCCCAGAAACATGCATTTCCTATTACTTCCCAAGTTTTAATTTTGATGTTATTATGAAATTCACAACAGTGCAATCTCTTGCTAATTTGGAGCAGCCCCATCTCTGCCTGACCTTGCATTTGAGACTCGGAAAGGCTGCAAGCAGAGGGGATTACACAAGAGACACCTTTCAAGGCAGCTCATACTGAACACGAGAATTTATCACCTCCAAAGAACGAACAGTGTCTAGAAAAACACTGCTGGAAGGAGAACATCATATCAGTGGGACATTCTGTCTAACTTTAAAAACAATACAATTACTGAGATGAGACTTAGCTCTAGTTTAGCTTAAATCAAGAACATTCCAATTTTTCTGCTAGGAATCACTTCTTGTATCACCCGGGCCCGTGCACGGCCCGGACCCTCAAGCAGCCCTAGCATCGGCATTGCTGCCACCGGCCCCGGCCCCAAACCCGAAGCCCCCAGCCCCACGCCTCCCGCCCCAAGCCCCACGCCCCCAGCCCGAAGCCCCCAACCCCCAGTCCCCAGTCCCAGACGCGGCTCGCCTGGCGCGGGGCGGTGAGAGTCCCATCCACGTCGAATAAGCACAGCTCCATGGCCCGACGAGGCGGCCGCTGAGGATACCGGGAGGCGGCCGCTTCCGCCCTGCGCGAGGCTGCGGTGGGCGGGACCGAGACCGTAAGTGGGCGTGGCTTAGGCCAAGGCATGGAAGTGTGTCAGCTCGCTGTGGGCGTGGCCAAGAGTGTGATGGGCGTGACTTAGGCCACGGTGGCCTAAGAGCGCGGGTTACCGTGCGGTGGGCGGGTCTCAGTCCGCAGTAGGCGGGGCTTCGCATGTAGTGGATGGGACGGCGGCCATGGTGAGTGGAGTGGGGTCGGTTAACAGCCTCTGCGGAGGGTTCGTTCCCGTTTCCCTNCCAGTCCGCAGTGGGCGGGGCTCCGCCTGTAGTGGGTGGGGCTTCGCATGTAGTGGATGGGACGGCGGCCATGGTGAGTGGAGTGGGGGTCGGTTAACAGCCTCTGCGGAGGGTTCGTTCCCGTTTCCCTTCTTGGGCCTCGCGTGGCGCCTCGGCGCCGGGACTGGGGCGAGAAAGCGAAGGTCCCTTTGTCCCCTCTTGCCCAGCGGTGCCTGGACTATGCTCCCCCTCGTGCCGCGGGGCCCGCGTTGTTTCCTTCCCGTCGCTGCCTGGCTTCTCGCTGCCGGCAGCCCCTGGTGCTGGCGTTTTCCCTCCCTCGAGTGTCGCTCGGAGGAAGAGAGAGAGGCATAGGACGCGGTGAGGTTTCGCTAGGTAACCTCAGCGATGCTGTCGGGTCCAATGGCATGAGGTTTAACAAGGCCAAATGCCGGGTCTTGCACTTGGGGCACAACAACCCTGTGTAGCTACAGACTGGGAGAAGTCTGGCTGGAAAGCTGCCTGGAGGAGAAGGACCTGGGGGTGTTGGTTGGCATGAGCCCAAGAAGGCCAGTGGCATCAGAAACAGCATGGGCAGCAGGTCCAGGGAGGTTATTCTCCCTCTGTACTTGGCACTGGTAAGGCCAGTCCTTGAATCCTGTGTTCAGTTCTGGGCCCCTCACCACAAGAAGGATGTTGAGGCTCTGGAGTGAGCCCAGAGAAGAGCGACAAAGCTGGTGAGGGGGCTGGAGAACAGGCCCTATGAGGAACGGCTGAGAGAGCTGGGGTTGTTTAGCCTGGGAGAGACTGAGGGGAGACCTCATTGCTCTCTGCAACTACCTAAAAGGAGGTTGTGGAGAGGAGGAAGCTGGGCTCTTCTCCCAGGTGATGGGACAGGACAAGAGGGAATGGCCTCAAGCTGCACCAGGGGAGGTTTAGGCTGAACATTAGGAAAATTTTTTTCACAGACAGGGTCATTGGGCACTGGAACAGGCTGCCCAGAGAAGTTGTTGATTCACCTTCCCTGGAGGTGTTTAAGGATGAGGTGCTGAAGGACATGGTTTAGTGTTTGATAGGAATGGCTGGACTCAATGATCTGGTGGATCTCTTCCAACCTGGTAATTCTATGATTTTCCATCCTCACCCGCAGGAAGGAATGCAAGTACAAGCGCCAGTTCCCTAACAGCACATTTTCAGTGTAAGGTCGGGGCGGGCTGAGTGGGCAGGCTCACGCTTGCTTGTCTTCAGGTGCCTGGGGAGCAGCTGCTGAGCTAAATGTGATTCGTATGTAAAGAAAACCGAACTGATGACTTGTGGGTATGTTTCCTTCTAGGCTGTGCTCTGCAGAATTGGGACTAAAGTCTGCATGGCACCACCTTTTGGGAGACGCCTGCAAAATGAGCTCTGGACAAGGTCATGGAGAAAGGAAGATGCTCGCCCACCGTGGTTTTGTGGCACACAGGAGTGTCTGCAATCACAGAACTGGCGAGTTAGTGGTGTTGATAAGTATCCTGGGAGACAGCGAGCGCCATCTGTGTGTCTGTGCCGTTCAGCCCCTGGTGCTGTGGCCCGACAAAAGGCTGAGAAAACAGAAGAGTTCAGACTGGTCTACAGGTTTCCGGGGATTAAGTACTGCAGGGTCCTGTCCAGGCTGAAGCTGTTGCAAACTTCCATCACTGTGGCCACGCTGCCACCCATCTGCTACCTCTATCTGCAAGAACAAGTCTCTCAGAACATCCTCTTGTATACAACTGGCATTGTGCTCTCTGCTGGTGCAATGTTGTATAGCATGAGCTACTTTTTCAGAAGAATTATTGGATTAATCTACTTAAGTGAAACTGGCCGTACTGTCAAAGTCGCCCACCTGACGTTCTGGGGAAAGCGAAATGACATTTACTGTCCCATAGAGACAGTGATGACTTTGGATGAAACTGGAGATAGCAAGGGGGAGCTACTTCTTCAGTTCAGACGGTATAATAGTGAAGATATTTTATATTTTACGATTAGGTTTGGCCAGATTGTAGACAGACAGAAGTTTACTCACATATTTGGAGAATTTGAGTGATACAACAGCTCATTTCCAGTAGATTCCCCTTTTTTGCATTTTCATTTTGCTTTTTCTTCCTTGAAGTTTAGTTTAACAAACTAACATAGTTCTGTCATTGTACTTTGCAAAACCTGCTGGTGAGCGCACTCAGTGTAGAAAGTAGGAATGGTAAAAAAATCCACTAGATTAAATGTCTTTGCAGCTGTGTGAGGGGGTTGTGTGTCTCTTCACAAGGTCTTCCAGGATGTGAACATAACTGGACAAAACAAGGGCACTGCCAGACACACTTACAGTTCAGCTGTAAGGCTAAGCTAAAGATGGGGCAGCATTTCAGGAACCTCTTGTGTAAGTTGCTTTCACATTGGAATACTTTAAAAACATACCTAAGCCCAGTGCTGTGAATCACAGGGACACTGTGAGCCTTTGTACAGTTTGGATCCTATTGATCACCTGAAAATTTAGAACTACTTGTTCTTCTCTGCATATATGTTCATTTGTGCTTGTTTTGTACATGAAGCTTACCACATAGCCTGGGGAACAAGTCCTCTGTAGCCCTTGATGTGATTACTGATTTGGGCATATTTTAACATCAGAAACTACGTTGCCAAATACACTTTCCATTCCCTACTCCTCAACTCTTAGCTTACCTAAAATGAAAAGAGGTAAGAAAGACACCTAAAACCTGTGTTGAATTAAGGCTGAAAATATGCGTACTTTATATTCTGGTGAACCTGCAGGGTTGATCACTTTGGCAGCTGTAACTGTGAAGAACAGTGGTCTCACTCGGTGGCATTAGTATGATTCCTCCTTTACCAAAACCTCAGTAGGAAGGAGGAGCAGGATGTAAACCCCAGAAAGCATCAAACCTGGTCATTTGTAAAATTTTTTTTTGAATTTTTAGAAGCAAGTTAACTCCAGCTTTGCAGGCTGCTGTGTCATTTGAAACAAGGGAAAATAATCTGACCCTTATAAGTCTCTTGGAGAAATCCGGAGCATTCTTTTCATGGTTCCTTCTTTATGTGTATTGAAACCTTTGTCTCTTGGTGGATCGGCAGATGCAGATAAGTAGAATTGCCATTTAAGTGTATGGAGTAACCTTGATTTACTGTTTATTCGTGTTGGATTTTCCTAATGGGAACACCATTATTTTAAATTTTGGCTGATCCTGTGTGGTACAGCAGTATTACAAAAGGAAGAGAGAAACATTCCTTGACTTAAGACACCATGACAGCAAAATGCAGTGGATAGTATGCATGAAGTATGTAGATATGCCTCCAAAAACACAAAGATATATTTAATGTTCACTAATGATTCAGTTCAGGCATGTACCAAGTGTAAAATCAAAAGCCCTGGAGAAGTTCAATTATAAATATTTTATTTAAGAATATTGATTACACAAGATGTCATTTTTTTATGGATCGGTGTACAGTTACTAGTTAAACCATGAAGTGTAGATAAGTATTTGTTTAAACATTTATTTGGCACTGTTGACAGTATGCTGTAAACAATATTAACTTTATATGCTTCAGCTTTCTATGTGTTTTCTAACAGGACTTCATCAACATGTTGTACACAATTATACGGTTACTGAGTGTCAGTAAAAATTATAAAAACATCTAAAGTATTCATAGTAAAAGTGAAGACGTGGTAAGACTTCAAATTACTGGACCCTTGCTTCTGTAAAAGTACAAGACTTGCTAGAGACATTTACTAAAACTACGGCACTGATATGTTCTACAAACTAATTCCCAGACTGCTGTCAAATACAGTTCTCTGACTTTCCCTTTGCTGATAATATGGTTTAACGAGGGCAGCAATAACGATGAGGTTTTGAATACCAGTCCCTCCCCCAGATTTCTGCAACCTCTGGTCAAAAACCTGCACGGGTTCTGACCAGCTGGTACCCGACCTCTGGTTTCTGCCGAGAGGTTTACAGAAATCCCGTTATTTTTAAGCTAGCAGAAGTGAGTGTGCTTGAGTTTTCCAATACCAGCACTCAAAATATAAAATGGGAAAACCCTGATGAACATTTCTTAAAGCAGGTAAGAAGCCTTTCACATTTTTGTAGGTGCATTAAACCTGTAAATCTTTTAACTGCTCTGACCAGTTATTAAGTACTTAAAAATCGTGATCAGATCATGGCAGGGCACTGTAAAGTCCACTGTGGTCCCTTGTTTTTGGTGCACAACAGAAAGTTAAACTTAAGCAAAATCCAGGTGCTTGCTAAACCAAGAAAAAAAAAAGGCACCAGACCCAGTTCAAGTCAGCCTTAAGCAATGAGTACAGACTAAAGAGGTGTTCAAAACAGTTTTCTGAAGATAAACAAACTAATGAATCACTGATACTTTTTGATCCTGTGGCTTTCTAGAAGATTGCTGATGTATGAATGACTTAGAGTTAACTATGAGAGCAAAAATAGAATTGCTTTGCATTATAAATGTGCAATTAGGACTAGGCCTTCACTGTAGTGTTTCTGATGTCAGGTAATGGCTAAGGTCAAGCAATTCCGTTGTAGTTTTACAAAATACCTCCAGTATTCATAGCTTGTTATAGATAAATGCTTGGCTATTGGGTGTTATTAGCAAATGGTAAAATAATCTCAAATCATTCTAGATTGCTGACAGAGGTGGAAATAGTGTGCTTCATATGAGTCTCTAAGCCTTGTAAAATTGCATCCTTCAGGTTATGGTCTTCTCTGTACAAATCTGATTGTAAGAGAGGTCAAAAGTTTTAAAATCCAGCATGAGGAAAAGAAGTACATCAGTTCCACCTACAGGGCCGAGTGCATTAGTGCCTCAGGAGCAGTGCATGTAGGCTGTGCATGGAGCAGCTGGTAACATCCTCATCCAGCTAGTATGGCAGACGTTTGTTTTCAGGGGGATAAAGCTGGACATTATTCTGTAAAATACTGTGCTTGGCAGTGGTGGAAAGCAGAGCTTTCCTTGAAACACCTATTTTATTCCAGCTGCCATTAGAGATTGGCACTTTCTGTATGGCAGGCATGTGGTGTTAAGAGTGAACACCATGCTTGTTACAGCTTCTGGACCCAAGAGTAAATCTACTGGGATTACTTGTGAAGGTAGATGGTACCAGCTCATATTTAGACAAATAGTCAGGGCCATGAATGAAGAGAGGCTCTGCAACTAATACAATCCAAGCCAGAAGATGGAGGGCCACAGCTTATACAAGTGCACAGAGTGGGACTACTGCGTGTACCTGCTGGTGACCAGTACCAATGCTCTGCCTGGGCTGAGTTTGCATGGAGCAGTTTGCCTCAGAGAGGATTACAGACAGAACATGAACCTTATTTTATGACTTTACACTTATCTTGTAAGTAGAGAAGACATAAATTAATGCAAACTAATTTCATGATCAGCTGTTCAGTGTGAGGGAACTGCTTCTTACTTGAAGTTTGCCAAGATGTCACTGAAAATGTTCAGGAAGAGGTGTGCATGATGATCCTTGAAGATCAGTGTTGGACGAAAACGAATCGATCTGTCACCACAACCTCCCAGCACAACACCTAAAACAACAATAGAATAGTCATTTCTATCTTTGTCAGACATTGAGAAAATACAGGTCTCAGAAGGATGTTCACATCACTGTAGAAGGCCAACAGAAGCTCCTCCAATCCCCGCTAACCCCACAAGGACACAGCATGTGTTGAAGAACACTGGGAATCTGTAGCTGTTCTGTAGAACACTTGTAATGTTGTGACAAATCCAGCACAGAGCTCAAACAGCACCTGAGACTTCAAAGCAGCAATACTCTACCGGTTATGCACCTCAATGCTGGAACAAGACACAGTAAGAGTTTTTGCGATTTTTTTTTTAAACTACTCTGGTTTTATTTAAAAAAGTTAAAACATCAGTGTTGGCAAACCTCTTCCTGCAGTACTTTAAAGGCGTGATATGTTTAAACCCCATATGGTGGATATGTTTAAACTTTGAAATGTTTGTGGGCAAGAAATCCATGCCACTGATCTGAGCTTACATTGCCTCTAAACATAGCCTTGTTTTACTGTGAAACAAACCACTTGGCTCTTCTCCCTGCTGGCTTAGTTTCCAAGAATAAAAAAAAAAATCCAGTATCTTACACTCTAAAATTTTTGGTTCACAATAGTCTAGATAGAATCATAGAATAACCAGCTTGGAAGAGACCCACCGGATCATCGAGTCCAACCATTCCTATCAATCTCTAAACCACGCACCTTAGTGCCTCGTCCACCTGTGCCTTAAACACCTCCAGGGAAGGCGAGTCAACCACCTCTCTGGGCAGCCTGTTCCAGTGCCAAAGACCCTGTCTGTGAAATTTTTTTTCCAAATGTTCAGCCTAAACCTCGCCTGGTGCAGCTTGAGGCCATTCCCNCCTGCTTCTTTCAAAAGATGCGAGAAACAAGAAAAAGTGACAGAAGCTAACCCAGGCCCCTCGTTTCTCAGTTAAATTCAAAGTGAATGTTTGGCTTTGGATCATGAGGTTTCCCTCCTGATACCTGGACTTGTCTACAGCTGGATAAGAATTTTATAGCAGAAGAGAGATGTAGTTGTAGACCTGTGCCCCCTAATAGGCAACTCATTATTAGCTATCCCATAAAATTCAGTTTTTCTCCCTGTGTTTTCCTGAGTGACAGTCACATTAACTTTTATCTAATTTTCCTGACCTGTTTCTAGAGTCACCTTCCCTGGAGGTGTTTAAGGGACAAGTGGATCAGATACTGAGGGGCATGGTTTAGTATTTAATAGGAATGGCTGGACTCGATGACCCAATGGGTCTTTTCCAACCTGGTGATTCTATGATTCTAGAAGTGAGCTCTGCCTAGGTGCACCTAAGGTCACTGCAGAGGAATAAGAGAGTGAAACCACAAAAATGCATGCCCCATGTAGGTGTCTTCTAGTAATGCAGGACCTATAGAGGAAGATAAATATACACATCACACAACGAACTGGTCTGACATCTCTGAAAACACAAGTTCAAGAAAAGTCTAAACACATCTTTGTTGATAATTTCATTTTTGTTCTCTGATACTGGTAATACACAGACACCATCCAAAAAGGGACAGTTTAAAGCATCATATATGCTGCTGTTTGCCATTTGAAGCTAATCCACACACAAACTTTCTTACCTTTGTTTCTGGCTATTGTAATTAACTTGTTTCTAGTTGCATCATTTGGAGTGTCAAATGAACAGAATGTTCCTCTTCCTCTCACTCTGCTGATAAGATGGGGGTAACGAGCCTGCAAAGAGAGGTCAGGAATGATGAACGGCAGCTGCTGCAACAGAGGGCACCTGGTGGCAGTCTCTGTTCTGCCAGGCATTGTGCCACAGAGAAACTACTGCCTTTTCTGTTCTGGTGCAGCAACTGATTCCACAGGGTGGATTTATCATACAACTGTGTCCTGTTTGGCCCCTTCTGACAACAGCCTAGATAGCCAGTGGCTGTAGAGGCTGACAGCAGGGAGAGAAATCTGGGGCAGAGTTATTCAGGCTTGCACTGGAGTACCTGAACCAGCACATTGTTATTATGTTATCTAGTTCCCAGCTGGAATGGTCAGTCCAAGTGTTTAAACTGGATTAGGTCAGATCCTAACTGATCAGCAAATTCTTTATCTGTAATCCTTCCAGGAGTTTACCTGTAAATCCAACAGCCCAGTCAGTAATGCTTTCCCGGCATGGGTTGCGTTGTTTAGGAGGTCTTCTGTTTTTATAACCTTAATGACTTCAGCAAGCATGAGGCTCTTGGATGGATCTCCAAGCCAGGTATTAAAAATCCGATAGGGCTTGGGAAAGGGTGGAGAGAGAGTTGTGGAACATGTTAACGGGCAAATCACTATAATAAAGAAAAGCAAGCCATCAAACTGGTAGCGCAAATATCTGGTGTATGAAGAAGCATGCACTAATCTCACCAATCCCCATTTTTTTGTTACAAGAGCAAAATACAGCTGCCCCACTGAGTAGAAACAAACTTCTATGCCACACATTTAGTGCATTCTGTCTTGCTGCTCTGACATCTCATGAAACGTGGCTACAGATAATATGGAAATCAGCATCATCTATATGGGTTTTACATTCAAGATTTGTGTTCTTCCTCTTAATTTCTTTTTTTTCCCCCCATTTATTACATCTAAAATGTCATTAATGAAAAAAAAGAAATCTTGCTGATTGAATCCTACTATTGACATACAGACTTTGAAGATAGCATGTTGCCCTGTGGATAAAGGTGTCAGTTTGTAGCTGGAAGGTTAAATTTATCAGGCTAAACCCAGTTCTCCATCTTTATGACCTTTCTGACTGACTGCAAATGGAATAAAAGTGAAGAACTGCTGACAACTTTTGTGCAAGCACAAAGCAAGTATCTATGAAACAGGAGCTCCATCTAGCTGAACCTGCATTGCCGAAGGAATGCTGCTCTTTCTGTGGACATCACAGTTACTCATAAAGGGGCCACCAATCAGTACAGAGTTCAAGTTTCATTGAAAATCTTACAGCATTTGGCCTGAATTCCTCCTTGTGGAAAAAACCTCCTATCATCATCTTCTTGCTGAATGTTACCACGTCAGCTGGGTCATCCAGGCCCCAGTGCTCATGTGCCCAGAATTTTCCTGTGCAGCCACCTCCTGTCTGTACCTCATCCACCAAGAACGCACAGCCATGCTGCAAAGACAGATGTAAAAAGCAGGGAATGAGTGTCCACATTTCTAAAACAGACATAGCTAGCAAATAACATGAAACATCACTTCTCCTATCTCTCTTCACCATTCCAAAGCTTCCCTCCTCACGTCCCACACCAGTGCCACTCACTGTGCACTGGGTTTCACAATTCAGCTATTTTTTCAGAAAGGCATTAGAATCATATTTTCTACCTAAATTCACAAAGCACACATTTTTAGATAATCTATGCATTTTTCATTTGATCTAGGGGACCCCTGAAAACATCTGGGAAGAGTCTGGGTAGCATTTTCAAAGCCTCCGAGGGAAGTAGAACATCATTTCATTTCTAGAGTCTCGATTCTGTGTGTCACTACCGCTGAGTGAGCTGTGAAATATTTGATTACCTTTCTGGCGATATCTCGTAGCTTTCTGAAGAAGTCATCTGAAGCATGGTTGTCACCACCCTCGGACTGTATTGGTTCTATAATGATTCCAGCCACAATCTTCTTCTTTTTCCTGTACTTTACAATAAGGTCTTCCACCTGCATATCAAACATTTATGGTACACTCTCAGAACATTTGCATATTGCCTCCCAGCAAGATTAAATCTCAGCAACAGAACTTCAACTTTTCATATACATTCCTGGCTATAAATGTATTGGGAAGCATAAGGAATTAACAAGTAGTTCCTCCAGGATTTATCTTGTTCCTGAATAATGCTTAAGTTCAAATAATATCTTAAACTCATTGTAACTAGCTGCACATTTCTCTCCAATGGTGTGAAAGCTCTAGCAGATTTCAGCTGACAGCAGGGTGGAAATCACTGGAGCTTGCTGTGCCAGCCACCTAAGCAACACAGAAGAGAACAGATATTGTGTCAGAAAACAAAAATCAGCTAATGTATTAAAGATGGTAATCTGGTGAATGTGCTTTTTCTAGTCACCCACTTCAGACACTTTAAAATTAATCAGACTAAAGAGTGCAGAAATCCTGTTGCTGATAAGGCGCTTATAGTTGTAAGGGCCATTATGCAAAGAAAAGGAAAGAATGTAAGGGCCATTATGACAGGATGTAAGGGGGGGAATTGACTCAGTCTCAAAGAAAAGGGGGGAACACGATAGCCATCACGACAGGATGTACGGGGGTTGGGCAGAGCTAGTTCATGCCTGACACCCCCTGGAATGAGAAATCACATTCTAGAGCAAAACCAACGTACAGATAGGAGATTGCTGCATATAGAATCATAGAATCACCAGGTTGGAAGAGACCCATCAGATCATCGAGTCCAACCATTCCCACCAATCTCTAAACCATGCCCCTCAGTACTTCATCCACCTGCACCTTAAACACCTCCAGGGAAGGCGAGTCAACCACCTCCCTGGCAGCCTGTTCCAGTGCCTAAGGACCCTTTCTGTGAAGAATTTTTTCCTTATGTCGAGCCTGAACTTCCCCTGGTGGAACTTGAGGCCATTGCCTCTTGTCCNCTGCTGGTCACGCCATTTCTGATACAGGCCAAGATGCCATTGGCCTTCTTGGCCACCTGGGCACACTGCTGGCTCACATACGCAGCATGGAATCTATCAGAATGTAACATGAACTGTAAATACACTGAACGTACCCTTAGACCAGCCAATGAGATTGCAACTAATAATTTTGTCTGTACCTGCTTTTACTATAAATGTAACCCCAAAGATGCAACCGGGGTCACTCTCCTGTGTAAGGCAGCCCTGGCCAGCCAGTCAGTTTTTTTAACCTCTTCAGCAAGAAAATAAATTTTGTACTTTGTTTTTGTACCCACTTGCCGTGCCCATGTTGTTCTTAGATTCTGTACCCCTAACAATAGTAAGTTTTAATTAATCTTGCAGTGCTGGTTGCTGCGATTAGTAGTATGATTTGTACTTGAGATACCACTTGCAGCTTTCAAGGCCCATTACACCTGTAGGCTCTACAAAGGGATGGTTTCCAAAGGGTGTCAGTAAGGCAATTTGCAGACTTTCAAAGAAAGTGTTTGAGTTTTTACTCTGTTTATTAAAATATCAGCTTCAGTCTGTGGATTATTTTTTGCATCACAATTTCTCCTTCTCCCCAAGCCTTTGTGGAGCAAACACAGGGAACCAATTTGCTATGCTTTCTGTTTTCTCTGAAGTTAGGCAGGTCTGAATAGGAAGTCTTTTTGATCCAGGCCTGCACAGCCACCCCAGTGCTGCCGCTCCCTGCATCACAGCCCCCTCCTCTGCAGTCGCTTACAATGCTCCAGATCATGCACAACTGTAGTTCCAAACATGGGGCACATTGTGCCTTGCTTCACATTACCACCTTGCAGGAGTGAGCCCTTCCAAGGGACAAATCTTGGATCCCCGTGAGCCCAACAAGGAATTCTATGGTTCTGGTACCTAGAGATGGTTTGCTACTCTTGCTCTCTTCTGCCCGTCTTTCCTTTCTCCTGTACTAGGGAAGACACAGCGTCCCTGCTGCTGTAGGTAGCTTTATGCCAGACTACCATGGAAAAGCTGAAACCCAAGAGATAGTTACATGTTCTCTCTGCTGAAGATTTTACACACGGTGCTCTCTCTCAGCCTGTGTCTCTTTGCAAGATCTGACAGATAAGATTATTGGGATATAATGAACTTATGCATGCAAAATTTCACTTTGGTACGATTCACGTAGACCTCTGTAATTCACAGTACGCTGGCTGTTCTTCTGAAGGGTAGGTACAAACTTCTGACTGTAAACAACAGTGAATGCTGCTTTAATCACATGCTGTTCTAATCCCTGAAAACATTCCCTTAGTGAAAAACAGCTAATCCTAACACTTTTTGTTATTTCAAAACAAAAAACTAGAAAGCTGGCAGATTTTTACCTCCTCTAAACAACGGGCTTCTTCCTGTTGATTCTCTTTCACAAAGTCTTCCAGGGGATACTTTAGCCTTGGAAAGGGAGCAATAGGCCAGTCCAGCGATGGAATGTCCAATTTGTGAATTGCTTTAGAGTGAGTCGTAGCTAAGCAACCTAAACCCAGAAAACCAAAAATTAAAATAATACCTGACTAGGAACAACACTGGAAAAAAGCTACCAAGAGGTGAAAAACTGCCTGACAACAGGACTGTAGAATTCTCTTATTTGCTCTGTGCTTTTACTTTATTTTCTGAAATACTGAGTAATTGGTTTTAGTCAAGCTTAAGTGGATTGCTCTAGCTTTTAAGCATCAGTTTCCACATGCACTGCTCCAGAACAGGAGAACCTCTGAGCAACCTATTCGGATTCAGACAAGATGGGTTTCATTGTCCAGGGACAACTGGTTGCAAGGCTCAGAATTATACTCTCGGGTAACGAGTTTAGAACACAGACTGAGCCAGTATAAAATGGTAAAAAAGAGAGTGACATCTCGTTTGCATATTGTGGTAATTGTACCCCAGGACATAGATTTTTACTAGTATGGACAGGAAACCTTGGATTCAGAATGAAAGTAAGGGATCTTCTGAAAATAAATTTTCAAAATATATAAAATCAATTCCCACTGTCACTCTCATACTCAGTTTCAGTGGGGCTTCCAAGGCAAACCTTCCATAAACCTACAGCCTCTCCACTGCTACTGTTTGTCTAAGGGAAAGCCACTTTTCAGAAACTGTGGTGAGATGACAGCTTAGGAAAGAGAGTGCCACCAACACTTTGCTTACCCATGGTCCTTCCGTGGAAGCTGCCCATGAAGGAAAGCATGGCGTAGTCGGGGCAGCCGGGGGGCTGCAAGCAGAGCAGACAGGTGGGCAGTCAGTGTGCAGTGCCACTGGCAGGTGGCCCTGCAGCAACCCAGACACAAACCCACAGCCAGAGTCCAGCAGGAGGGCTGGATGCAGGCTGCTGTCTCTCACAGCATGCTAATTGGTTCCTTTTTCAACCATCAGGCACCACAAATGCTTATATATACCTATTTCAACAAATAAATTTCACTAAGCCTCTGCCCCCTCTAAAAATACAAATTCTCTTTACCTCTCTGTTATCCTGCAAGTGAAAGGACTGTCATCACTTACACACAACCATTACATTTTTAGCCTTATGCCCCATATTCAGCAACAGGGTCAAGGCTCCAGTATTTGTAACTGGATTCTGAAGTATCTCCCCCAAAAGGGGAATAGAGTTGCCCTCTCAAATATATCCCCTCCCTCAACTGTAAAGAGAACTCAGACAATTAGCTAAAAGAGCAATTCTAATGTTCAGATAGCTAAACTTAGACAAAAAGTGATCATTAGTTTTACAAGTCTTTGGTCATCTTATAAAATTCTTGTTCCTTCCAGTCATGATGTGCCATCCTCTTATTTGTACTGGCACAGCCATCTGTCTGGCCATGCTATAACCAACATCACAGAACTGAAAAAAATTATTCTGAAGACAAACAAACCAAAACAAACCAGAACAAAAACCTAAAAGAACTCTCCTAATTTTCAAAGCCTAATAAGTTCCCTAATCCCATGTGAATAAACTGAAGGTTCATCAGTGCCAAAGATCAGACTAAGACCACCAAGGTATTCATTTCTAACCTGTTTATCTCAAAGACATTAAGTATTTTGTTTTCTGCTATTGTTGCATGTTCAGATTCATGACTGGCAAGAGCAAGACCAGCTTTATTGGCTGCACGTTCATTCCCTTTATCCTGCCTGTTCTTAACATGTAGTCAGTCAAATTTTAACCAACCCCTTGATCAGTTTTAAGCCATAAAATCACAACTTCTGAAAACAATTAGAAGGTCTGTTGTCATTATTTGTAAACTTTTGCATGTATTAATTTTCTGCAAGGACCCATCCATCATGTGCCCCCTCTCTAGCAAATGATAAGGGAGGATCTTTCCAAGATTCACAACTGGGAAAGTTGTAAAGGAATACAAGTAGCAGGTGTTGGCATTTGTTGGAAGCAGCTTGTATTTCACCATTTCCTAAATTTACAAAACAGAAACTACACTTCAGAGATAGTAAAACCAAACTTCCTCTCAATTTTCATTTATTAACCCAAGCCAATGGTACATCTGTAGGTGTGGTAAAGAACAGATGTTACCTGGTTAATCATGCAAGATTCCAGTTCTTCTTTTGTGACATTATTGTGGCCCCTCTCCTTGTTCTGAAAAACAAAATCCAAAGCAACAGACAGTCTCCTTTTAGTTGTAACCAAGGCATTTATGGCTGACCATAAATTAGTAATGCTGCTATTCCAAACTAGAGCCAATGATTGTGGTTCATATATACTGACTGCTATCTGCATGTTCTTTTCTGCATAACTTCTAAAGTTGTGCTGATATAAAGTGAAAGCTTAGGTGAAGACTTTCTAATAAAAATTTTATACCAAGCTAAATATAAACATCAAGAACAAGACAACCTGCAAGTCTCACTTTGTTTTACAGTAACAGTTCTGATGACAAATAAACACAAATTTCCATGTCAGAACATAAAAAAAAAATCTTATTATTTTACTCACTCTGTACCACATAAATATTGCTTTAAAGGCATTTTCATTAGAGCAGGATCCACAAGACATGGTGATCACTTGTGGCAGGCCTTTAGGAGCCACCTGTCAATAAAGAGGGAAAATTACTTGAAAATATTAAGCACAAATATAGTGCAAAGTAATGACCATACTGATCAGTCCTTAACATCAGGAGCCTCAGTATAACAGGAGACCAACTGTGCCTACAGTGAGGAAAGCCAATTTTGACTGCAGCTTAAAGGGCTCAACTCAGTTTCAGTCCTAAATTTAAATCAAGACAAACAGAAGCAAATTATTCCTCCAACTCTTATGAAAGCACAGTGAACAGAAGGTAGCAAAAATGTGTTTTCTCATCAGTTCTCAGAATGGAAGAGGCAGTATCTATGCTGAGCAGACATGTCACCTGCTCACATTCAGCTATAAAGTTAGGAGCAATGGTTCAATCTCATTCCTCACAGTGTGAAGGCAGGTGGACAAACAGCCACTCTGCCACGTTCCCTATTAAAATCTGTAACATCTCTTGATAGGCCTGTGTCCACAGCCCATACAGAGCATGATAACTTGTCACTGCTATCTCAAACTTACTGATAACAAAGATTCCTTCAGGTTTTCTGCAAAGTTCTCTGGAGGCAAAATCCCTAGGGCAGGTCTGTTGATAAAAGTACTCTACAAAGACAAAGAGAAATTGTTAGGTTTTACTGTCACGTGAAGAATATTGTGAAGACATCAATGCAGTTACATTTTATTCTAACTAAAAATGTCAGCCAGAAATTTGTAGTCATGGCACAAGGAATTTTAAAACCAGGGAATAATATTCATGTCTTAGAATACGTTTTTCCAACTCTTAATCCTTTACTCTTGTAGGACACCTTAGAAAAGGTGTATGCTAACTGATAATTGACATTTCTTCTTCAATACTGCCATTTTAGTTGCTAAATCCCAATCTTTCTTATACAGGAAAAATACACTTTAAATTCTTAATTACTTGCCTTCAGTTTGAGTAGCTAAATCTAAATTCAATTAGGATAGAAGCACTTCCTTACTGTACTTCAGGACAGACCATTTCAGAACACTGTGGTTATCAGCACCCTCCAGATACTGTTACAATGGGATTTGAGTGAACAAAGCAAAGGCACAATTAAAGGACAGGAGCTACAGCTGAGAAAGGTAACACATTCAAGGATCAGCAACACAACACCACAATAAAATAGATTCCTGACAAATAACATGTGCACACAGGCATGCTGTCTCCCTTCTAGACTGTGCCAGCACGTACAGTAATGGGCATAGTAGTGAGGAGATGAGCAACAAGTTACCCTGCATGTTATTACTCACTACTCAGCAACATGTGTTTAACCAAGCTCCAGAACATCGACTGTGACATAACCAGGCATGTTGGTGAAATTCCTTTTCAACTGTGTACTGTTTTCCTATTTCCTATTTTCTGTTTGCACAGCTGCCCTTCTCAGGGCCTCAGCATTAATTATAGGTACATTCTTGATTGAGTATGACAACAACAGGTTTCTTCTTCCCAGTTTTCTCCTTTCCATTTTGTGATTAAGGTCCAGGACCAGGACCCACTCATACTGAAACAGTCCCCATGGATGCACTGTGATCTTTCCTAACTGTGGATTTCCACGGCCTACCGGAAAAATATCCAGCCAAACTCCTGCCTGCTTCCCAGAATTCTTTTCTCCAACCCCTCTGGTTCTATGTCTGTCAGCAGAACTGAATCTGGGTTGCTGCAAGAGCCTTGACAATCACAGAAGTGACTACAGGAACACAGCCTTCCCATATCTATGTGGAAGTTACTCAGAAAATGGAGCCAGGCTCCAGGCTCTTCAGCTGCAAGATGAGAAGACGTAGGCATAAATTAAAACATAAGATGTACTGATTAAAGTATAAGGAGAAGCTTTTTCACCAAGATAAAAGTGAAGCAGTAGAATGGGTTGCTCAAAGAGGCTGGGCAATCTCCTTCCTTGGGGCTTAACAAGACCCCAGACAAAGCCCTGGGCAACCTGGTCTGATCTCCCAGCTGACTTTCTTTGAGCAGAAGGTTGGGCAAGAGACCACCTGAGGCCCCTTCCGACTTGAATGGTCCTGTTTGGTCCTACAAACTGGCCTTCTTTGAGAAGGTTAATTCTGGTGTCGGCAAGCAGCAGCTGGTGGGAGAACTGAGCCTGCTGCCCACACAGATGTTTGTAAAGAGCAGCTCTGGAGAAAACTCTCCTGGTCTTTCCAGTCTCCTAACAGAGATGGATTTGTCACATTTATGCAAATAATTCAAATTAAGCATCATATGGATTAAAATAGATTCAGCATTGCTCTTAGTCTTTGCAAGTAATCTTATTTGACTCACAATAAACTACTTTTCATTTTAAATCTAATTTAAAAAGGACAAGCTCAATAAATTTGCCAACTGCAAAGCAGCATTATTTGCCATTTTGTTTGTTCACTGTTTCTGTTGTTGTAACAAGTCATTTAATGTCATGTTGACATTAAAGGCTGAGCTGCCATGACTTAAGTCTTTATGGCTCTCCAGAGGAGACAGACTGATTCCCTCAAAACATTCATACTTTCAGTGCAACCCAAGCTTGCACATTTATCAGCAATCTTCAATCTTTTCCCTCAATGCAGGGACTCATTTACTCAGATGTGCGGACCACAGTAAGAGGTGTAAGTTGTCTCACTGTACCTATAAGAACAAGCCATCAGAATTCTTACAGAAAATCAAATATATGGGATACAACAGAGTATGACCTAGAATTTTGTAACTTGTACAAGTGTGTTTCTTGCAAAACAACATTTGTTTCAACAGACTCAAGCTTTAAAAAAACTAAGCAAGGATGTTACTGACAGATTAACACAAAGTTTTTGTTTATTACATATGAGAAATCTTACTTGACTCCTTCTGTCAGTTTAGAACTACATTTTCATATGAAATTAAAGGTATGAGACCATAAATTTGTTGTGAATTT
This sequence comes from Piaya cayana, assembly GCA_013389865.1. Classification (NCBI taxonomy): domain Eukaryota; kingdom Metazoa; phylum Chordata; class Aves; order Cuculiformes; family Coccyzidae; genus Piaya; species Piaya cayana. Next base: position 28,493 of record WAAB01025902.1, read on the forward strand.
GATTGTGGGCTGTCATAGTCAATAGACAACATAGGCCATTAAGCAGAAAAGTGTATTTTTCTTTTGTTGTTAATGAGATGCTCAGTACTGAGAAAAACAGAACATTGACATCAAGCTGATATGGTCTCAAATGAACAGATGCATATTCTGTTCTTTATAGGTGCCTATAAAAAGGTACACGGAGCATTACAAACAAAACAAACAAAAATTCCCAACAATAAAACACCAGTCCCCTCGTTAATATTAAACAAGGGCCCTACCTATGTGTCTATTACTCAAAAAAGTACTTTCGCAATAAAGCTGGCACTTCACCAGCATACTCTCCTGCCTGCAGCGAGGTTCGTACAAGTTCTGGTTCTTCACAGCTTTCTGGCCTTGGCACTGCAAAAGGGACAACCTGCAGCCCTGTGCCCTGGTTATGCCTGCCCAAGACCCTCAGCGTGCAGCCCAGTGCAGGCTGACCATTTCAGTGCATCCCTTCCACTGAATTAGTGCAAGTTTTGGAAAGCAGAACAGGGTACCAATAACATCTTCAATGCTCATGTGAGGGAGGGACGGACGCTGGGTGCACTGTTCATTTTGGACTTTGTGGGCTTTCACTGCAGGCTTCTAGCACTGCAGTCTGTTCACCTCCCTTCTCCAGCGGACAAATCAGCAACTGCTAGCAGGCAACAGGATTTTTGGTGGGGTCTGGCTTGGGGTCTGGGTTTTTTAAAAACCTGGTTTTGCCTTCTGCTGTACTAGTGCATGCTTTCAAGCTCAAAAATTTTCACTCAAGAACATTGCTAAAATGTTTAATTGGAAAAAACTGCTCTTAAACTGTGACTTAAACCTGGCTGCAAAAATATCAAGTGCTTGCATCACCCGAATGTTTACTTCTTGTAAAGCTTCACAGAGGTTTTGGTGCTTTCTTAAACACTACCCAAACTCTTTTCATCTAGTGAGAAACAAAGAAATCAGATCCTACCATACTTTATATTGAGACATCAAGCATTCATTATCAGTTTAAGAAAAAATAAGAAAGACCACCACAAGGAGGAAGAAGACTCTTTCAAATACTTAATATTTTAATTCACTTACCAGGTTCTGTGGCTGCTGTAGAAGCTTTATCAGAGAGGGATGGCTGTAACCTAATTAAAAATAACACAGAAAGAAAGCAGTTCTTTCTATCAGACTGCAAAAAACTAGCATAAAGAATAACTCAGAGAATAACCTTATTCTAACACTTAACTGTTTCTGTAACCTAGGTATGTTTTTATTCTGTATAATAGAATGTTTCAAAGTAGGACAAACCTCTCCTTTTACAAAATATTATCATCTGGAACTCTGAAACAGATTTGGTATCAGGCAATAGTAAAACATATTTTAGTAATGAAAGGTAAAAACTGAACACAAAAAAGAGAAATGAACATGAATGGATCTTTGCCTGATAAGGCCTGACTGAAACACCATAGTTTCTACCAAGTATTGTGGGCCTGATATTATAGTAGATGGCTTCTTGCTCTCCTTGCTAGTTTTGCCAAGGTGTATTTGTTTGCTCTACAGTACAACATGTGAACCTCTCCTCCTCCTCAACGAAGAATAGAAATCCCTTTCTGCCAAAGTAGCCCACAAGCCGTTGCTTCTGTTACTCTGAACTTAGCTGTGGTACAGAGGCACCTCCAGTTTCTTCTGCCTGAAGCAGGCTGCTTATCTTTCTTGCTCACTGTAACCCCAATACGCTCTCACCAAGCACTGACTGCTCCACATGCATTTCAGGAAAGGCTTCTGACACTCTGAATGCCTGAGGCAAACTCCCTATGCAGTTGTGTCCATTCACAGCAGCTGGTGCTGCACTTCTCATCTCATGGCAATTTCTATCCTCCTTGAATATCAGACTGATTATTCCCAGCACAATAACACACCAACACATTGTTGTCTCATATTAAAGAAGGAGATTCTGTACTTTTCACTTTCTTTTCCTTACTTTGACAAACTTGTAACTGGAAAAAGATTCTTCTTTTTACCCAGAAACATCAAGGTAGTAAGGATGCTTCAGGTTTAACAGAACAAAAGTGCTTAACTTACACACATCAATGTTCTGTGAGATAACTTGCTTGCTTACAGGTAAAAAGAAATATTCACCAAAGGAGCCCAGAAAATTTCATTTTAAGCCTGATTTCTAATGTATGAAATGCCAAAGCCAGAGATTAACATCATCTTTTACATTTTCTCATAGAAACAGCTGGAAACCTCATCTTCTCTGCTGCTCAAGAAGTCAGACCGCTCTAATTTTATTACAAAAGCTTATGTGCTCTGAACTCCTCATTCTAGTTGAATGACAATAGCCCTTATTATCCTCTCTGCACAATGGAGCATTAGGCTACTACATTAATAAATCAATTATGAATTCCATTTTGAATATTTTAGTTCAAAACAAGGAAATATCCAGATTGTTTTAACTGCATGTCGTGCTGCGAAGAATCTGTTAAAATTATTATGAAGATAATACAAGTGGTTATTTGGGACACAGACAGCTAAATCTGCATTGCATCCACTGTCATGGGAAGAACTTGTTAGGTTAGAGGGAATGACAGTTGAAAGCTGTGTCACTGAGAGCTGTAGCTGTGGCTAATGCTGAAAACACCTTTGAGAGTGTGCCTATCTAAATTGTTATAAACTGCTGCCATTGCTTAGGAAGCTTAACCATTAACTCTGGTATTGCTTCTAAAAATGTGTAATTCTGTTGCTGTTTTCAAGATGTATGAAGAACGTGGAGATCTTTGCATCTTCTCCTGTATAACACAAATTCAAGGCTTCTGAGGCACTGGAATATCCAGTTATGGTTGCCCCATCCCTGGAGGTGCCCAAGGCCAGGTTGGATGAGGTTATGAGCAACCTGATCCAGTGGGAGGTGTCCCAGCCCATGGTAGAAGCGCTAGAACTGGATAGGCTTTAAGGTCTCTTCCAACCCAAACCATTCTGTGATTCTATGATAATTTATCCTTTCCCACCCACATAAAAAATCTTTCCCTTTCTCTTCTCTTCAGGCTGAGTGGCCTTGTCTTCCTCCCCACATTCCCTGTTCCACTGGTGCATCCTCAAACAGGCCCTAGTGAAATAAAAGAGAATACTTAAAGCCTGACTCTTCCTGAAAGTGCAGGTGGGCACGCAGAGAGATGTTGAACTGGTACGTGGGTTCATAAGTTCATTAACATCAGGAAGAATCAAATGGTTAAATAAGTAAGGCAGACAGTCAAAAAACTCTAGGCAGAGACAGTAGACAGACAATAACTTGTTTCATTGCCAGGACCAATGCAATGGTTTGCAGCTTTACAACTCCATTTCAAATATATTCCTGTAAGCAGTACCAGAGCTGGCTCTTTAAGAGAAGGGCACCCGCTTCATCACTCTTGCTGTGTGTCTTGATCAGTGTGACAGGACAGTACATGTCCTCCAGGCTCAAGATGTCTGCAAAAGGATCAAAACTGCATGCTGCTTAAACAGTGAGATGGAGAAAGCCAAAAGAATCCATCTGAACTGAGCAGCTGGCTGTCAAAAATACCAAACTACACCTCTCCACATCTCCCCAAACAAACACAGACCTTCTCAGCACTGAACAACAGATTGTGGTATCTGCAGTTCCAGGATGTCTTCTAGTAAACACATTGATAGAATCCCCTCTTGCTTTTGGCTCCATGGGGTTTCTAACTCTATTAGGCAGACTAGATACAGGTTTAAAGGAGTATGTTGTGCTACAGCTTCCCAAAAAATATGTGGTAAAGAAGCAGCCCAGAACATCTTTACCTAGAGTTTTTTTAATACTTTAGTTCTTATCTCTCCACACAGGCACTTATTACCTCTCAGCCACTGCTGATAAATATATTCTAGTGTAGCAGATGATTATTAAATCTTGGGGAGTCCAGACAGATTCATAAAAGGTTTTATTGGATTTACTTGCAGAGACATAAGCACAGATGACTAGGAAGCATCTTGTGATCTTGTTTTGGTGATCCAGTGTGGAAACTAACTCTGTCACCAAGAGGGACATTATTAGCCACCTCTGCAGCTTCAGATAGTCAGTCTTATCATTCAGAACAACTTTAAAAAATAAATTAATGCTCCGCGTTCAGTTAGATTTAGGTCAGCCTATAAGTATTAAATTTCTATTTACTTCTTGTTGCTACACATCAAAGAGCCATTATCTGTGAAGCTGTATGAAGCACTGCACTGCAGTTCCTTCATGACTGAGTAACATGCCCTCTAGGACAAAAAAGCTCAGCTTATCCTCAAGATGCCATTGCCCCACATGAAGAAGGACCAGATGGCTTAGCTGAGGATCAGCTATAGGTACCATTATGCTAAAAAAGGTCAGAAAAAGCTATAAGATATCTTTGATGTGTAAACACTGAAGTTTAGCTGTTAATAAATAGGTGAACACATATATTAAGAATTTCTGCCCGTTAAGGAAATACTTCCTCCCTACACCTAAATATTTTATACACAAAAACTATATTAAAAGAGGTGTGTTTGCACCATCAAGCACTGGAAGGTCAGAAAGCCTCAGCTTCCGTACAACTTTAATTCATCCTTTTGGAGTATGCACTTAGTTTCTCTTGACTGCATGATGCGCTAGTTTCTCTAAATCAGCATTTCTTGTGTGAAGACTAGGTCTTGAACACCAAATGCAGTTCCTTTCCTAGAAACCTAAAATTCAGTCCCATTAAAGTTAGATGAGCACTGGCATATAAGAATTGTGCTCCTTTGTCTCACCCCTATTTCCACATTAGCAGTGACAAAGTTATGTCAGAGCAGCCTCTAAAAGATAAGTAGCACTTACATTGATGAAAATAAGCTATAAACATGGAACAGATCTGGAATGACTACTCATTTACCAAGGTGCTACAAGAGAGAAAAAAATATTAACTGTCTGCAAAGATTGGGAAAACCGAAAACACTGTAGGCACAAGGTCTTAGATGCCAAAAATTTGGTAATGACCTGAACATCACTAAATTCTGAACATCACTGAATATGAGAGGCCCGTAGGAACTATTTTGAGTCATCACTGTTTCTATACATAGTACATCTACCTTTTAAGTTACTCTAGCAATTCTGCTCTTTTTGCTTCTACAGAGATGTATTTTAAGCAATTGAGAGGAACTATGGACAAGGAACAAACAAGTTGAGCACCTACTGAAACCTATATTCCTTGCAGTTGGGGCTTAGGTCTCTGCCTTGCTCCTTTTCCTTCTTGAAATGCTTCAAAAAAATCATCTGCCTTTCCTAAGCTCTGGTGAGGCCTGTTGTTCGGTCCCTCCGCGCAACTGACCTGCAACCTTTCCTTTCACTCAGCATCACAGTTCAGTCTTGTTTCATCCTACTGGAGTCCACATGGCTAACATCTTTTTCACAGTTCTTTTGAGACTGAAATGTTAACTAAAGCACATGCTTTAACATTAAAACATTTAAGTTATATTTGCTAATGTTTAATACAGTAACAGTACACAAATCCAAGCAAAGACAAACAAAACAGGGGAATTTTCATGTTAAACTTAAGACTAATACTAGAGCTTATTCCAGGTACCACTATGAACTCCAAGTGAGGTCTAAGTATAGGATTTCCAGTTTCTCCAGCTATTCAAAAACATACCTACATAATACACAGCAATGAAGTGTATCCAAGTTGCAACAGGGCATACAATGTCAGCTTTGGTTTTTTGGTAAATCAACCAGCTTCTCTGGTACTGTCTGAGATAAGAAAACGACAGTTTGAGAACAAAGCAAAAAGTTTTAGTAAAACTCTCTCCTACCGATTGGGACTGAAGAAATCTGAGAGTAGAGATCCAACATGCGATTGCCATCTACATCTACTAGGTAGTTCCCTCGGCTCTCTTCATAGTTGCAAAAAAAGTGTACAGCTTCTGCATTCTTAAAGGAAAAAGCAAACAATTAATGCGTTAAAAAGTAGCAGTGTATAGGAAGGTGCAACTAACAGTTATAGAGAAAAAAATCTGATGAAAATATCTAATGATGAGATATAAAGACACATTGCCTAGAGAGGTGTTCGATACCCTATCCCTGGAAACATTCAAGTCTGGGGCTCTGAATGGGACAGGGCTCTGAGCAATCTGACTGAATTGAAGGTAATGGTCACCCTGGACTAGGTGACCTTTAAAGTCCTTTTAAGTTCAAACCAGTCCATGATTCTGTGATTATATTCATTGCATGGGAATTAACTGTAGAGCTGTTTGTATAAAGAAAGACTGTTGAAAGGGCAAGTATGCACTTTTTCTACAGAAATTAAACAGACTTTGAGGGATTGCTCATCTTGGGAAGGCAATATGCACTGAGGCTAACATATTTTTAAGTTCAAACATACCTGTGTTTTCACTGGACACTTCATAACAACTCAAAAGGAACATACAGTGATTAAAGAAAAATGACTGATCCTAGCAAAATAATTCTGCACTACTCAAAATATAATAAAAAGAAGATTTTATTCAAATGCACATATATACCATACATAATACACTCAGGATGTAAACTGAGAGTCAGTGTTTCACCTTTTTTGTTGGTATGGAATTAAACATACAAACCAGGACTTTAAAGGAAATTCTGAAATCACGGTATTAACACTCCCCAAACTGAAAAAAACTTGACAAATTACCTGAATTCCGTTCAGCTGTTTCATTAATTCCTGTAGAAAAACAAACATCAAAGAGTCTCAGTTATATAATTACCAAATACTTAAGAAGAATATATGTTCCTTTGTTATGATCATGTAAGTCGTACGCAAAAGTTGCAGTACTATGTGCTTACCAGGCTACTCTACTGGCCACATGAACTTTCATGTGTGTTTTGCAAATATGACAGCCAAAACTATTAACTGTGGCAGGCAGAGCTACATGGGCTGTATATACAGTTTAAGTGTAAATCCAAAAAGGGAAGCTGCCTCTTCTATATCAATCAACTGAACTGAGAAAACAAGAGAGAAATCAGAAAATAACAGAAGCCAGAGACACACAGAAGGGATACTCGCACATTTGCTCTAGAAAGACAGCTCCCTTTTTTTCTTAAATAAACTCCCAAATCCTACAACAAATACCACACACACATAAATACTGACTCTAGAAGAGTAAAATAATATCCAGCAAATTGAAACGTGTTTTATTTCAAAACCAATACATTATTACACATCATAAAAAGCCAACAAAGTTTCTGTTTCAGCAGGAACATAGATAACTGACTTCCAGTGTTACATCAAACTGATACTCTTGTTTTCAATTGCTTCATGTAGGAAGTTGACATTTGAAATTTAGATCTCTCTCTGAGAGAGGGGCATTTTATTCCTGAGGTTTTCATTTTCAGCATCTTGATAAAAGTGGGCATAGACTGGTGAACTGATGTTTATTCATATCAGATTTAAGGTTTAAAATGAGATTTGTTTTCTAGCACGTTAAGCACAGCTAAAGGAAATAATTATAAGCTACTATACTTTGGAAACTTACTCTAGATCGTGGTCCAGGAACTTCAGTCTTCATTAGAGGTCCATCATAATCAAAATCCACATCAATTTTAGCTGCAGCCTGACTAATATATCTATGTCCTGTAAGAAATAAAGAAACCCTGAGTATAGATAATACTTTCTGTGCTCTCCTCTCAGAATAAATACACTTGCCTGACTTAAAACACTTGACAGATGAGACCAATTACATTGTACTATCTGAAGTGAACTAAATATCTCACTTTTGACAAGCGTTAAAATGAAACTAATGCCAATGAGGTGGCTTTAAAAAAATTCAAGTAAAATGACAAGGCAACCCCAGCAAATCAGAGGCAAGCCCTACTGTAAAGAACAGGAGGACTAAGAGCTCATCTGTTTCCAGCTCTGTTATTGAGTCTGTCCATTATGCCTTCAGCAAACCACTGAAGTGTTTTGCTTCACCTAGAAAAAAACCTAGAGTTGGTTTTGTTTGCTGTCAGTAATAACTGAAAAACCAGATGGGATTCCACAGGTAAAAAAACCACTTTGATATTCTGCAACAACTCAAAGAACACTACCTGGAAAAAATTTCTGTCTCAGACAGGTAAACAGCTGAGTTTAAAATAAATACAAAATCTCACATGAATCCAGCATCTTGCTGTACAGCTCTGAAATCTGTGTCAAAACCAATGACATTTTCTCCTCTGGTCCTGCTTCTGACCTTGCTGCTCTTTATCCACATGTGTTATTGGGGAAATGTAATAAATTTGACATCTTAATGAAACCAAAAGGCAAAAATCTTCTGTGCTTCATCAATAACAGGTTCTGCTTTCACTTCTGATGTAACTGTTTCCAAATACAGGTTTTAGGGGTACTTCAGATGACAGAGACAGTTCTGCTAAGCATATATTCCAAATATGTATATATTTCATTAGGGGGACTACAGGATAAGATGGGAATTGTACTTTTGCAACCATGGAAGTACAGATGCAAGAGCTCTACCACGGGCACCCACAAGAGGCTATAAACTTGCTCTGTACACTATGGTTAAGTGTTAAACTAAACTATTTTGCTTAACCATTACATTTCTGTCATGGAGCACCTGCAAGCCTCTACCCAGCATGATATAATCAACAAATTAATCTTAATATGCTTAATTTAGAAGTATTGCACTTGGAGCTGATCAACACCCAAATGATGAGGGCATGACTTACATTTTAGCCTGCAATAGGCATTTTTAAGTTGGTGCAATCTGGAGAGCCTGAAATGAAGATCCTTAGCTCTCCTCCTCACCAGTGGAAGGCCAAGCTGCAGTTCAGGTGATGCCAGCTCTTGCCTGGTGGATGTGGAGCAGCACCACGTGAAGCTGCCACACACCAGTATCGCCCTGCGCCAGCACCGCCAGACAATACAACGCAAACCAGTCCAGGAATGGTGCAGAAAGGGAGGCGCAGGCAGGCAGGCACTGGGGTGCAGCACCTCCTCTGCTCTTCCATCCATAACCACCCATCTCTGCCAGAGTTTTATTTCAGAAATGTAATAAACCCACTTTTTTTCTTAGAAACAACAGTTTGCAGATAAAACAAATATTTATCAAGGGAAACAGAAAGTATACAATTATACTATTTGGCAGTGTTTTCAACACAGCTATTTGGCTAAAAGTTCCAACAAGAACTAGAGACGTTTGACTCAGTTTGTGTCAGTCCAAGGTGAGATGTCTCAAGCAAGCCTGGTTTTGAGAAACTTTATCTAAAAAAATCACAGCTCTTTGAAGGAGTCTAACTGTGCACTTAAATACGTTGCTCATTTTGGGAAGACTTAGTTTGCAAAGATGATTATTCTCCTCAGCTTTAATTCCAAATGTCATATTTGAGATGTGTCAGTGCCTCTTTGCAAAGCTACTAATAGGTTTTGTTACAGCAACGCCACTTCATTTTTGTGTCATTCTGTTTAGCATTCATGTAAATTGGGGACCACATGACAACTGCTCCACTGGAAAAAAAAAATAAACTACTGCATTAAAAAGATCAAAAGTGATCATAGCCAATAAAGCTACAGTTAGTAGACATGCAATGAAGTCTAAAAAGGGATGTGCCCAAACTAACCCTTTTGTGCACCCTACTCCTTGCCCCAATGAAGAATGCAGCAAATGGCCAAGAAAGGCAATGGTATCTTGGGGTACATCAAGAAGAGTACGGCACAGCTCATGTCTGTTAATAGACAGGTTTTCATACACCACAAAGCAAAAGGAAAAGTAAAACATGCAGGTCTTTCCAGAAGAAGTGTTGATTTAAAGATCATTTTAATCAAAACAGTAATGTTAGTAAATTTGCATGATGTTATTTTTTTAAACAACAGCTTCAGGAGCAGCTTACACAAACCATTCTCCAGTGAACCAGAGCCACCTAAAAATTGCCCAAGTGACAGGTTTCTCTCCACTTGCTTCTTACTTCCTAAAGCATGCTACACATCATCAGGCTCTACTAGCAAATGTTTTCTGATTGTTGACTCACTGTTATAAATTTAATTTTTGTATACTTGGTTTTAGGAGCTCACAGAGTATCTCACTTTATCAAAAACAGTGTAATGGCAGCTATACTAATTTACTGGTGTTCACACTTGCCAAAGTGTTGTCCCACCTCCTAGCTCAGGGAAACACTATGGTTTGAATCTGAAAGTATCATCATCACATTCTCCTAATGATGTGAGTAAATGCAAGTCAGACTGCTCACCGTTGTGTGTTGTCCTCAAGAAAACTACAGGGTGCTCTGCTTGGCTGGCACTTCTGTCTTAAAGGAACTCTATGTACTTTACAACTTAGCCCAAGTTATTCCTGTTTAACTTCTTAACATCAACTTAGCCTGTGCTAGAAAACCTGAAGTCGCCCCATAACTCAGACTGCTCCAATTTGATACTTACAAGTTTAGACGTTTGCATGCCAGGTCTGTGCTTTGAAGGCTGCACTTTGCCTCTTCAAACAACAGTACTGATGTGACAGATAAAAACTGAGATTCTTATTATGCCCAAGCATGGTTGAATTCAGAATGCCTGGTGGCTGGCCTTTCAGTGAACTAACAACATTACCTTTGTAATAAAAGATCTAGAACACAGAAAATGCGAAAATAAATGATGGCATACCAGATCTCTCATATGTTTTGCTCTGGAAGAGCACAGAGTGAAAGCTGCCCAGTCCTTGGGGAGGCAGGTGACGTGTGCCACACCACTTCTGCCCTGTATAGGTGTAGAAAGGCCATTTCCCATGTACGCCTGCAGCTTCCATTCCACAGTGTCTATCAAACCACCTTCCAGATAGATTTTTTTTAGAGTGTAGAGGCCCTGACAGCCAGAAGTAGGAGGACTGAGATTTTCCCCAAGTCCTCTTTTAGGTGTTGCAAGTAGAATCTGTTACTAACAGATCTTGAAATGGAATGGCAAAAGGCCAAGCTAGCTAGAGATGTTTGGAAAATCAACATTGCTATTGCATAATATTGTGAAAACTGAGATTGCTATTTACAGAGTGCTTATGCTGTAAGATCAGAAGCTGTCCCACTTGACATTGTATTTCAGTACTCCCACATACACATTGGAGATTTTATCAGAACAGGATTATCCAAAGACGAAGAAAAAAATCCAGTAACAAACAGGCTATAGAGAAGTTGGAGCTCCCATAAGAAAGAGTAAGGACAGTTGCCCCTCCCCATCACAGCATAATCCCAAATCAGCTCTTCAGAAAGTTACAGGACTTGAATCAGTCACAACATCCTTCCTCATCTGCAGCACAACAGGCCAGAATAACAGCTACTAGAGCTCTTCAGAGCACCTCTACAGATGAACAGCCACAAGGAACTCCCAGGTGGGAAAACACAGCCAGCATTGCCACAGCCTCCCTCTGCGCACAGAAAGAACAAGAATAATTAGACAGGAATATCAAGAGCCTTACATTCGCTCAAAGAATTGAGAACCAAAGTCCAAACTTAGCCTTGTAGCCTTCCAATAACAGGTTTTTATAAGAACATTTTTATACGTCTCAACCTTTTGTGGAAACGTTTGATCAGACAGAAAAATAAAGATCTCTCAGACCAGTGAGACAGGTTGCACTCCAGAGTCATCAATGGCCAATTCCCAGGGCATCAGCTGAAGCTGACACCTCAAGTCCATGTTCTCTAAAATCCAGAGAAGGGAATTCACCCTGGCTTCTCCCATATATCCCTCACATAAATCCAGGCTGTTCTTTCTGATTTCCTAGGAAAGTTACTAATGTATAAACTGAATTAAAAAAATTAAAAAGTCTTGGCAAGGATTAATAACAGAGACAAAAGTAGGACTGAGAGTAAATCTTTCTTATGGCTTTCCAGCCTCTTTCTAGTAATTGTGAAGTGCACAAGTCAATAATGAATATGAACATCTCTCAGACCTTATTGCAGCATACCTGTGAGAGAAAACATTCTCATCCTCTGTAGAGAGAGAGGAAACAGAGATAGGTGAGGTACAGCCTCAACTACAGCCAGTTCATTCAGGGTACTGCAATAAAAATGCAGAGAATCTGCAGGAGATAAATGACCTACTAGGAGAGACTGGAACTGTATTTAGACCAGCTGAAGAAAAAAAGTACGAGGTCTTGGGGTAGGTAATAGGTTTCAAATATGTAAAAGGCTGCTGCAAAGTAAAAAAAAAAATACTCCAAGAATCTCTAAAGGCAGGGCAAATATACGGATTTGATGTTCTTTCCCCTCTTTTGAAACTTAGGTTAAATATTAGAAGAAAGTTTTAAAGGTAAGGCCAGTTCAGCAACACAGCAGATTTTCTGGGGAGGCTGCACTGCTGGGGGCCTTTAAGAACAGGTCAGCATCCTAGAAAGGCACTGGCATGCACTAATGCAAGCTGATGTTACCTTAGGGCAAAAGACTAACCTTCTGGCATGCTTTCCAGTGCAAGATTCAAAGGCAAATTCCACCCCTTGGGGTAATCAGTAGGAAACTGAACCTAGATCTCTGGAGCCCGAGTCTGTCCTCATAACTACGATACTACCCTACCAGCTACTTAGCAACTGCACCTTCATCTCTGAAGCATGGAACTTTCCTACTACAGTGGCACAGCTGACAAAACCAGAGTTTGCACGGAAGCTGAATAAGCATTTACGTTCGGACTATGGGTTGTGATCACCTTGCAGCACACAGGAACTAACAGAACTCAATTCACGTAAGACATAACCCGGAGGTATGCTGTCATTCCTCCAATGTCAGCTGCCTCTCCCACACATGCCTGGCTGTTACCGTATTGACAGCACTGCTCAAGAGCCTTTGTGGAAAAAAAATAGGGTAGCTACTCAGTCTGTTGTCGTTCTTTTGCCATCCTTCAAATTCTAATGAACTTTATGTTCAAGGACAACCTATCAAGCAGATCAAATACATAAGGAAAATAAAAACATACCTGCTTAAAAGCTTATTTTGAAGAAAGGTGCAAGGACTCCAAATACTTACTGGATTCACATTTTTCAGGAAGATTTACAATGCTTATCACTTTAGTAAGTTTTGTTTAGCTTTTGCATTTTGATCAGTTAAAATTATTTTCATTACCACTTGCTCTGGGATGGCACTGTGTCAGTAATGAGAGTGCTACAAGCATTCTGCAAGTAAAAAAGATTCTCCAAACAGATGTTCCTCTATTCTTTAGAAGTTTGAATGCTTGAAAACCATCTTAATCAGAATTAAACACTATGCCACACATACAACTAGAGAAAAGGTTTCTAAAAATATTTTCTTTAATATAAAGCTTCGTAGTCTTTATTCCCATGTTTTACAACAGTGAAAGCACATGTAATACTTTGCTGCAGTGAATGCAAACTTGCCAAGATCCTTCCTTCTCACATGCACCTTTTTTGTCAGTAACCAGTTTATTTCATGCTCAGGGTGAGCACAATGCTAACTCCCACATTTGCTTTAGAAATCAGAAATAATCAAGGAAGAAAAAAAAATCTCTTTCTGTAAATGAATCAATCGTAGATTCAAGCTGAGCAGGATTATTGCACTTATTGCACACACACACCTGAAACATGACAGCCCACAGATGTAGAGACTTTTACCAAGAGGCAATCTATTCTCTCCTCTTCTCCACCTTCATCCCCATTTTGGAAACCCTCTCATTACAGTATCCACAGAAAAAAATTAGCAGACTGCAGGATTTTTCTGGGAGTAAGTAGCGTACACATTTCTTTTAGAGTACGTAAAGCTCAAAAATATCTTAGAAAAGAGCACTCTGGAGCAGAGAGCTCCTGGATGTCACTCTCAGCATTTCTCTAAAAGCGAGCACAGACGAATGACGCTGCAACCTTAGCTGGGGCTCTCCAGGAAAATGGCTTGAAGCTCCAATTTTTGGTACAAGCATCAGAGCCTCCTGCCTAATCTGTCAGCCAGGAAAGTCGCAGGCTGCAAGGATGCAGCATCTTCTGGTGAGGGGTTTTCCTCTTGCTTCATCTTTTCTAATTGCTGGACACATATACACAAAGCATTCAATTTCCAAGGCCACAGGCCTGTCATACAACCTACAGCCAAGGTGCTCTATTTTTGCTTCAATATTTTAGCAGGCTTCCCCACTTTTTAAAGATTCCTGAACTCAAGGATGGATTAATGGGGTCCAGAGCCACTTTCCTTTCTTATTGAAGACCTACACTCCCTCACTGCAACAGTGAGAAAGGAAGAGTGCGTTAGTGCATCTGCCTTCCAGTGACCTCAAGTTTCTTGCACAACTGCAATATATTTGTCTTTGTGGTTCAAAAGCAGCATCAAAGTGTGTAAGACACTGGGAGGAACAGTGAGCATTAAGTGATACTGAGATGACAGATTAGCTCAAAGGAGTGACAATTAATGAAGGCCTGGTTGCTGCAAGCACTTTCCATTGCCCACTATCGCCCAAACGATCACTGGTCTTGCATAGCACAGACAATCAGTGCGTCACTCCCATAAATAGCAGCACATCTCGTGCTGAAACACTGACCTAATACTTTTCCAATAGTTACAAGACCAGACTTTGTGTTCTTGAACCAAAGGCCAGTTGCTCCCCAAACTGTACCATTTAAAAGGAAATCAATCATATTTCAATTTCTGAGTCAATGGAAGGGTTCTGTGTTTGCCTGCAGGGGCAGAAGGAGCACAGTGGGGCTGCATAAGAAGGGCAAGAGGAGAGAAGGAGTTTAGCATTTACTCAAGTCACAGAAACAGTGACTCAGGCATACTGTATTCGGCATAAGAGCACCTGAAACAGATGTTAGATCTTACATTGTACACTGCTTTGTCCAACAAAGCCACTAAAAATTTAGTTTCTATATTTATTACACAGAGATCTCAGGTTTAATTATACACATGCACACACAGAATTACAAGCTGGGGCCAAGCAGGAACATGTGCCATTATGCACTCAGGAGAAAGTAGTTTGCTGCTGTGTAGTAGCTTTTTATTTCACAGTATAGCTAACTGCACGTAGAAATACACTTTCCCAGTGCAGAACACCTCTTCACATCCATCACATAAAACATCCCCACAGGGGAAGACGGGCACGGTCACACTGCAAAGCATAAAGAAAAAAAGGCTGATTTTGATGGATGGTTGTTTCACCTCTGCACAACACAGCATCAAGAAGTAGCTCTGTAAGAGTGGAGTTCCACAAGGATGAAGAGCTTCATTTCAGCTAGCTCACTCACAGCACATAACTAAGTATTTGTTTGCAGAATAAAAAAAAATCCTCCAAAACCACAACAGCAAAAAAACCCAAACACCACAGCACCTTTCTTGGTCATTCCTGGACTACAACTGTATCAGTATTTAAGATGCAGAACACTGTATTATTCAAGTTTTGAAGAATTCAACACCACTAGAGAAACCCCAGCAAAGTTCTTGTCAGAATTTTCTCCATCAGCATCAAGTGACTACTTACCAAATATAAACCAAGAAAACATTAAAAAAATTACTTACCAAATACAAGCAGCCTGGAGTTCTGCTGCAGGCAGCAGGCCAGCTGTCGACTAAGCAACATTGACACCATTTTATCTTTTCTTTACTCAAAAACACTCAATCTTGAGAAATTTCTTTCTGGCTGATGTTCTGAGAAAAAAAAAAAAAAGAAAAGCAAACACTTATTCATGTCCCTGTGGATGCAGCTACTATTACTGTGCCATTCATTTTAATTTCCCCTTTCACTAATTTCAATCCAAAGAAACTGAAAGCACACTTTGATGGATTACTGCTGGTGTTCTGAATAGTCTCAGGATTGAGCAGACTTCTAGGCTAAATCTGTACCTCCCCAGCTTTAGCAGGGCCAGGGGGTAAAGATAATTATCTATTTTCCCTTGCTTTTCTCTACTTTCTCTATGTATGTGGACTATATTGAACTTTAAAAAAAATTGTTTCCAGTCAGTCAGTTTCTCAAGCCAACCTGTTATTTTGATTTGACCTAAGTTTATGAGAAAAATCTCATCTAACACAAAAAGACATCAGGGCAAGCATTAGGAAATGAAAGAAAAATCAATCCTCTGGAAAAAACAGTTTCTACCAGTTAATCACATATCTATGAAGAGAGACTGTGATAGCAGGGATTGTTCAGCCTGAAGAAGTCTCAGGTTACATCCTATCAATATGTAATAAATACCCAAAGGGAGGTAGTAAAGAGGGGGCCAGGGTCTTCTCAGTGGTGTCCAGTGACTGGATAAAAGGCTATGGGCACACAGCGCAATAGGGCAAGCTCCATCTAAACACAGGAAAACTCTGGATAGGTCGCCCAGAGAAGGTGTGGAGTCCCACGCTTGGAGATGGTCAAAACCCACCAGGCACAGTGCTGAGTAGCCCACTTTAGGTGACCCTGCTTGAGCAGAGTGTTTGACCAGACAAGCTCTAGAGATCCCTCCCAATCTCAGCTATTCTGTGATTCTACCTCACCTAGTTAAATATAAATGAACTTGCAAAGTCAAGTAGCATGAACGATAATATGATTCCTTTTTAACTCTGGATCATCAGTGCAGAAAGGCTGGCTTGAAGTCATAAACAGATAAACCAGGTCATTATTATCCAGAATACAGGTTAAAGTCAAACTTGACAGTTCAAAGTGTGGTACCCTGTGGTTCCCTGGGTGGAGGCCTTTGTTGCCTGTACAGAGACTAATTTTTCACCTCACTGGATGTTCCTCCACCCATAATGGGTTGTAGACCATCCAGTAGCAGTGGACAGAGGCTTACAGTCCAGGCATAACGTCTCTATTACCCATAAACCTCCTGACAAGAACTCTATTGAACAAATACACCTCAAGAATGGAACCGATCCTCCAGCAGAAAGAGATCACAGCTTAGAGCTTACATCATTTGTATGCCACCGATAAAATATGCAAACAGATGCTGAGGACTACATGGAGGGGAGCAGGTGAATTATTGCTGTCATGATAGGAAGTATAACATCTCTGACTCAGCACTAATACATCAGAAATTTAATTTCTGTATTTTCTTTAAGCCAAGATACTAATTGCTTTCCTCCACACACGAGCTTTTTCAAAGTTGACAAAAAGAAAACCATAAAGCTCCTTGGCTATGGAGATGTATTATCTCATGGACCTATTAACACTCAGGTACAAAGGAAAATCCCTGTGCCTTCCCAGACAATTGACAGACAATAGCACTTGGTTTCAGTTAGTTTACTCTGATCTGTATTTAAAATTCAAGTATTTTGAAATCTGCCAAGGTGAGCACACAGTTGTACAACACACTGGAAAAGCTAGATTAGCTTCCTAAGGTTTTGGGTTAGAAGTATAGAGGGAAATGAGTAATGTGTTTCAGAAAAGAGTATCTTCACCTATAAGACATGATGGATTTAATTCATTATTTTTTCACTCTCACTTTTGCAGAATCAATACATACAGAAATATCCCACTGCCATACATTTCTTATCACACAACCATCCTCTAACATAAACCCAACACAATTCTAACTCAGACTACCACTGTAGGACAAAGTACTTAAAGAGTGAATCAGCCCACCGTCTCTTACAAAGATTAACTGCTCTGATTGATGTCCTCTGCTCAGAGCTATTTATCTGGTCTGTACTTCTGCAACCTACAGCTCCCTCCTTAAGTTTGCTCTGCAAAGCATTACTTTTTAAAAAGTCTCTAGGAGCCTGTTAAAAGTTAATGTGAACACAGTTGTGCAGGAACTATCATACAGGGCAGTACAAACATACCTGTGGCAGCAGGCTAGGACAACCCACTGAGGCTCGCTGTCGTTTTAGTCCCCCTCAGTCACCTCCCATGAGTGTTTTCCTGCAAACTGACTGATTGACCTCCCCCAGAGGTATGTGAGGTGCATCCTCACATACAAATCAAACAAACATTCTAGTCACACAACATGGTTATACCCATCAGTGTTCAGGTTTTCCTGCAGAGGGACCTACTCCGCCTCCTCTAGGTAAACCACTCCTACAGCTTTGCTCCTACAATATTATTTTATCTTTTACCTGTATTTGCTGTGTGTCTTGAGTGCTTCAATGGATAAAATACAACATTCATAAAAGGTTCAAAAATACATTTGGAAATGGTATTGGCTTTTTGAAATGCTCATAGAAAAAAATACTGCAAGAGGTTTAAAATAAAGTAGCTTAGCCCTAATTTTCCTTGACAGTTGTTATATAAAAAGTTTTATCATTTTCTAGTCCAGAGTCAGAATAAATCATGTAATATCATATTTGAGAATAACTAAAATCAACTTATTTTCCATCTCCATCATGCACACAAATTCTCACAGATCAGTTGATGTGCTTGGTGTTTTTGTCGAAGCACATTATTTGGTTATCATAATAACCAATTGAATTTTGCCTCTATAATCCCTTGATCAATTCCCATCAGCTTAGCTTGTTCTAGCACAGCAAGCAGCAGCAGCACAGTTTGCAAGCCAGCAGGAATCAGCTCTCATGCACATGTCCAAATTGCAGCAAAGCTACACTCCATCACGATGGCTGCCTTGGTGCAACTGCATAGTTTCAGGTTCCTTAAAATCTAGGAAAAAATATATCCACCAATTTCAGATAGCAGAACATGAAGGGGATTTGAAGGACAATGTCTGGATTAGATTTGTGATAAAATGCTACCTGCCTTAGAACCTGAAAAAGTGAGACTGTGCCAGGAAAAGAGACTCATAAAAGTATTTTCTAAATATTTTTCCTCTAATGACAACTGGCTGAGCCAACAAAGGCTGTAATTACAGCAGTCTGTACAAACCAGCTGTTTGGGAGTGAATATTCAGTACATTCATATTGGAGATATTTTTACAGAAGTTTTTGCATATTTGTGCATGTAATTTTGTATTATGTAAACCCATGTGCTGGCAAAGATAAGTTACAGTCACATTCTTTTAGTACGAACAATTATTTTCAAAGAGGAAGCTCAGTACAGTTTACTGAGCACATGAAACAAGGACATGTGGATTTTTAAAATGCATGCAATGTGAAATTGGATGTATTTTTTTAAACAGCAGCTCTTAACATTCTGTACTGAGTGATTATTTCTGACAGGCAAAATTAGTTACTAGGAATGACAAGAGCCATTCAGCAGCAGTGGCCTTTGGCACACATATAAAGATGCATTGTTTCTGAGAGCTAACAAGATTGTGTTTCCTAGGGAGAACCCCTGAAAAAAAAACCAAAAATGAGAGGGACCCCAGCATTCCGGGGGGCTTAATGCAGATGCAAGAGCAAAAATATAGAAACTAGGAGTTCATGTAACATTGTTGCTTGCTATCAGAGAAGCTAATGCTGATGACAGCATTGTCTCAGACTGTAGCTTGCAAAATCCTGCCTCTGAAAGCATCCTTGGGATGGATGCAAAGATAAGGGGTGAAACAGAGGCACTGCAAGACATGGAGGAGAAGTCAGTGCTCCAGATTTCCATGTCTTTCTTGTAACTCATGGCAAAGGCACAGAAGCCTGTTTTAAATTCACGGGGGCACATTCATCTGTCCTTCAGCTCCTCCAAACCCATTTAAACAGAACAATTAAGTGGTTTAGAAGCAGCAGCACAAGCTGCACACTGAAATGACTCCACAAAGTGTTCACAACATGTATTTGGGGGGCAGGGCAGCAGGGAGGCAAAGGCAAATTAATTCCTTCTTTTCTGTTTTCCTTCACTGGACTTTTCCTTGGCTTCACAGGACAGCAAGTCCAACTACTGTAACAAAGACCCACAATGTGGCAAAGTGTTAGTGGTCCAGTGTTTCGTGTTGTTTATCTTTCATGAGCTCTTCTTTCTCCTTTCCTAATCTCCACAAACCTTCAATACCTGCACACAAGGGCTCTTCACACAGCTTTTCTGGAAAAGAATCAGACTGGAATACATCAGAGGAAGCTGGAAAGAGTTTGGACAACAGGGACAGGACATGGGTACTAAGAACAGGGAGATACAGACCCTGTCATATAAGGCGTGACTGTTGTATGGTAAGTCAGAGATGAGATAAGCAGTCATGAAAAGATAGAAAGGCTGCTCAAAGCAGAGCTAGATGGGACTGCAGCTTCTAAGTCAAACATGGACAAGCTTACCAGCCTCACTGGTGCTACCTTACCCTATAATCTGTTATTCCACAACAGCATGACAAATTAGAATGATAAAAACCACACTCATTTGACATTTGCACACCATAAACTCCTGAAAATCCCTTGGTACTAATTTACCATTATTTCAATCTACTTTTGACAAACATCATTCTTTGTCTGGGGCCCAGAAAACAGAGTTGAAGGGCCCTGTCTCAAAAAATAATGAAAACCCAAGGGTGTTCGTTAAAGAAAGGCAAGTTCCCTGGTTTGCAGTGTTCATGAACAAGCATCTTTCATTACTTTGGTGGTGCAGCTTGAGTGTTTTACTTCTAAAAACAGCTCAAGGAGATCCTAGAGTCTGGAATATCCTTGCAATTTCACAAAGAAGTGGAAGTGAAGTGGAAGAAAGTCGAGTCTGTCATCCATTAAAACAACTATGACCTTCCTTAGACTGGATTTGAGGAAGAATGGGGCAACCTAATGGCATCACAGTACCAACATTAAAAGATACAATGTATGCAGCACTTGCTTTTTGAAAATGCACTGCAATTATTAAGTACCCTATAATACCCTCCCTCAAGGAGACAGGGAATGTCCACATCCAATAGATCAAAGCAGGAAAAACTGAATGACTTAACCAGTTGTTACTGAAAAGGTGCAGGATGATATCAAAAATCCTGTCTTACTGTTTTAGCCACTTAAATGTAGTAAACAACATTGTAAATAAATAAATAAATTCGCCTGCTGATGTCTTTAAATGCAATTCACTGAGTCCCAGAAGCAGAGTTAAGAGTTCAATATAGACTATGGAGTTATGAAAGCCTGAGTGCACACAATGATGCACAACAGGTCCTTTCAGTTCAACAGGTTTTTTTCCAAAGGTACATTTCTAAAAAATACCTGAATTCACTTACAACAGCATTTGCAAGAGAGGTTTGTTAGCACAACACCAAGAACTTCTAGTGATGGCTAGACTAAGGCTATCTTAAATCATCAAGGGCATAGGAAAGTCCTGTTAAAATGCTTTCTACCTTGCATCTATAGAAACAGAAATGAAACCCTTGACTTGAGGAAGAACAGTACCTGCACCATTCTCAGGAGACAGCGCAGAAAAGACAAACAAGTTGCTCCTCTCCCTTCTTGATTAACCAAAGGTCACAGCCTTGCACTTCAAAAGCAAAGGTGGTTATAAGCACCTCACAACATCAGGCAGCAGCTGAAAAAGTCAGCACAGATTGACTCTAACCAAGGAATGGAGAATCTGTCCCTGGACAGCAGGATTCACTGAAGAATTTCCCACTGAGTAACACTGACTACAAACCAAGCTACAGCAATGTATAAATGGAAACAGGTATCTACCACCAAAATGGATTTTGCCAGAAAACACTTGACAAGCTCACAGTTGGTTTTGCTGTTTATGCCTCTAATAACCTTAACGGCTATGTGTAGAACAGGATGTAATTGGAAACTCCATGATTGTACTTAAGTTGTCAGGGACACGGTTGTCATAGCTACAACTAAAGCTCAAGTGTCTGTTATTCATGGTTTCTTATTTATTTATTTATTGACACCAACAGGAACAAACACTCTCACTACTGCTCAGAAGAACAGAAAAGAGGAGATTGGTTTTGTTCTTCAAGTCTTGATACAAGAGTAAATATTGCACACGACAGTATAAGGCTTCCTGAATAAATCACTGCTCCCTTCTCTCACTCCATGTTCAGCTGGCATTCAAGTAAGCCTGTACTGAAAACTGCTACAAAAGCCCAAAGCAAGATTCACTGCACAAGACAAAACCCGTACCTTTGTAGCTTTAAAGCACTGCATAGTACCCATCCTGGGATAGTAATACCTACCTGCCTAATGAGACCAACCACTAGGTATGAGCCAAAGCAGCAGTGAAGCTAGAACAGAAACCTCCAGTCCTTCCAGCAAGTTATAAAACCTATCTACAGTTAGAAGAGTAATCACATCCACGTGTCCAGGTTCCCCTCCTTAGATGCCTTCTAAGCAGGGTCTGCAGGTTGGATAGGAATACATAGTTTTTAATGATATTTTTATTATTTGTTTTTAAAGCCCTGAACTTTCTACCTTTGTCTCTCCAACATTCCCGCTCCTCCAGCAAACACTGCACCAAGAAGAGACTCCTAGTCCAAAGTCCAATGAAAAAGAACAGTTGGGGAGGTTATGATTATGGTACACTAGGATTCAGGTGACCTAATAAACTTTTGATTCCAGAACTACTGGAACAGCCAAGCTGGGATATGCCTACATCTTCCCTGTGAAGGAAATACATTGCCTCAGGAAAAGAAAAGGTGGGGGTGTGTGTCTGAAAAGCATCAGTTAGAAATCGGGCAAGTTTCAGATCAACATCTAAAAATAAATGGCACAACTGTACATAAAAGTTGATGCAAAACAAGTCTAACTATAAAATTATGTCAGTGGAAAATTGTATAGATTTTTTTAGTTTGTCATTCCTTAGTAGTTCCCACCAAAAGTAAATTGCACATTGATATTTCAGTGAACTTGACCACTCTTAAGATCCTCTCTTCCAGCCTATGTATTTTGTATCCATTATTTTAAATGCAAATAGCAACAACATATCCAAAGTGTGCCTGCTAATTTCACACATTTCCCACACCAAACCAGTCCAGCTCTCAAGGAGTTAAACAGCTTAAATTATGACACAGCCCTGCTTTTCAGATTAGTTGCTCCACAAGCATCCTGCAGTTTTGGAAAAATTAAAGTACTGCAAATTACCCTCAAGTGGTGCTTTCTCCAAGGAAATTCATTTATATTCCTTGTAAGATGTTATTCCTCAGCATCCTACTGCTGCCTCCTCAGAGGTCATGAAAATAAATAGATAAATAGTATCAAATAAAATGCACTGTAAAAACACAATTTATTGTTCTTCCTGAAGTCATACAGCAGCTCACTTGGAGGCAGCCTGCACCAAACCCAGGGAAACATCTTAACTGGGAGCAAGCGCTCCAGTTTCTCAAGGTGACCCCCATTTTGGCTGAAAACACGGAAAACTAGATGCATTTCTTTCACGAGGGGTCCAGCAAACAACCCGAGGAATAGTTACCCATGCATATCCACGACTGGAATATTTAAGCATCACACATGCCTGCACATCCACAGAGACACCCACCCAGCTCCGAAAGGAAAGCAGCCCTTGCAGACACCGCAGGAGCCTATGCTGACCCCCATCGCGCACAGGCACAAGGCAAAGGCACTTACACCACTTGGATGAAAACAACTCCCCACAGCCGGCTCCAGGTGAAAATGCCACTCTCTCCCTCACTTCAGAGTAAGCTGCTGCCTGTGGCGTCTATGAGAAATGCCATTGCTGCCAGCTCCCCCTGGTAGCTGCTCGCAACTGCTGGCAGCAAGTACAGGCATCACCCAGAGGGAAGCCTGAGCTGCAGCCCTGCAGCGTAGCTGACAGGAATGCCCCAGTAAATGGAGGTTAATGAAACCAGCTCCCGCAAGCTCTACTCTGTGCTCAGCCAAACCCAGCGGAGAGGAATACCCAACTCCCTTCAAACCCAAACCATCTGGCTCTGCCCAGTGCTACTCCAGTACCTTGGTCACCTGAGAGTAGCCCACCAGCTCAGACCCTGTGCTCACCTGAATTCCTTCTTAGGAGGTTTCTGAAAACAAATTCCTGCGATGCAGAGCCAGAATTAAACGGTCCCTTAGTTTCCAAGAATTGCAGATGGTGAAGAACAGATTTTGTCCTTAAAACCCTTAACCTTTGCAAATATTCCGAGAGTGACACCCGGGTGCACCACTGTTATAAAATAACCTTGTCTGGGTTCAGTTCCTTCAGGTCATGCACAGGCGCAGGCAGTACAGCAGCCAGCACACATCCTAACGCCACCTTCTGCTGCGCACTGCTTGAGACGGGGAACGGAAGACACATGGATAATGTGCACAGGGAACAACAGCAGCAGCTCAGCCACAGCATTCCCTTCAGGCCTCAGGACACAGGGAATGCAAGCACAGGGTGCCATCCCTGAGGAAAGATGCCATCACCAGGTTGCCACGGTGCTGGTGGGGTAAAAAGGAAGATGTGCCAGAGCCCAGGAAAAGGCTGAGCCGCTTCAGATTTAAATCCCCGTGACAGTGTTTCAGTCGAGCCATTGCACGGTTGCTGTGGCAACGGTCAAATGAAAAATCACAGAGGAAATATGTAGTTATCACATGCGAGATGGTGACTTACCCACTTCAGTAATCAGGGCATTAAAGTGAACGGAGCAGAGGAGAGGGTGATCTGCGCTCCCCATCAGGAAGGGTTGCACTGTTGCAGGGAGCTAGGGGCTGGATCCCAGCTGTGGGACCTGCTTTACACCCTGTTTCCTGCAGGCTCCAGCTGTGGGATGCGATGTTTTGGCAGGACGCTTTCCTAAGTGCAGGGTCTGCAGCTGCCCAACAGACTGCAACCAATGTGCCTGCACCCACGTGCTGCAAGGACCGAGATGAAGGAGCAGCCTGGTCCTCAGGGAATAAGAGCGACCCCAAGACTTGTGCTTCTTGGCTCAGCACAAGCACAGTGCGGCATAAGGAAGGTTCTAAGACAGTCAGAGGGAAGGACAGGCATTGGAAGCAACTGACAAAGGCAGCAGATGCAGATGCAGTGCTTATAGGAAGCAGCTAAGGTCCTTGGCAATTTAGTGACTCCAGTTTGTGCCGCTACTCCAGCACCATGGTTTTTACTTCCATCCTTCTCTCAGTGCAGTAACAGTTGCAGCATTTATTTGTTTGGGATGGCAGTTGTGATTATTACCATGCTAACACAGGAAGAAGAGGAACAGAAAGTCTTTCAGGTACACCAAACACACTCTGCAGCCTCTCTCCACTGTAGCGTTATCCTGATGCGGGTAATTTACACAACAGATATGATGTCAATTTGTAAGCAAAACCAAAGCATTTCAAACAACACAGAGCTACAGTACTTGAGAAAAAAATCATTATCCAGAAATAGCAGCTCTAGGGTAGAGATAAGGTGTCAAAATCCTAAATGTCATATGCCTGCAAGAAATGGGAATGATGCAAGTAAGTATCACAAAGGAAAGGGCAAGGCATGCCAGGATGCTCAGCACCAAGTCCTAGTCCTTCTTCAAAAACAGAGCTGCCACAAGACTACAGAGCTACGTCTCAGGACTCCAAACTTGCATAAGGAGGAAAAGCAACAACCCTCCCAAGGGCTAACTATTTTCAGAGAAGGAATAAAACACTACGTGGAACATCAAATCAATCTTCAGGTACCATAAGCAATACCAGTAATTACTAGGTTCACTTTAAAACATTAAAAAAACCCCTTTCAGTGCAGTTGGAAGAAAACACAAAGTAAGACTAAGTAAATGTTGAGTCCAAGTTAATTATAAAAACCTGAGCAAATAATTTGCAGACAAAAGGCAAGAATCTTGTTTGGACAAAGATGATTATCAAGAAAGGCAAACCAGAAAATAAAAGGGAAGAGTCGGATTGCGCATATTTGCAAGAAACACAACACACAGCAGCTTTCCCAGTCTGTGGCGAGTCAGAAGACTGCTTTCCACTCTAGCATGTTCAATACCGTTAATAAGAACATAGAGGTAGTTTTTCTGCCTGAAAAGAAGTAAAAAGCCACATGATCAGAGTGGAATTCACCACAATCAATACAACTCGGTATTTCTTTTGGTGGGCAGAGGCTCAGCTAAAAAGTCAGGGGTTGCTCGTGCACAAAGGCACCCCTGTTCTGCTCCACCTGCATTATTTACAAATCTGTTACTGGTACAACTTACACTGACACAGGGAGAGTGGGACCAATCCCTCTGCTCTCCAGAAGCCAAGTACTTTAATTCCCACTAAAACTGAGAATTTCATATTCAGAAGGAGTAGAAAGGGATACAGCAACTAAGGACAATTACTATGATTTTCTACTATTCAAAAGCCCTATTATTGCTTGTTTATTCAGACAATAGGTTGGGCAGTTTTCAAAACAGTTCAGAGAATATAGATACATATAGAACAGGCAGGAGACTGCACTGTCACCTATCACAAAAATGCTTTAGCAAGTGCAGGGAAAGCCATTCAATGGCATGGAGCAGCAGCTACCCTCCCTTTCTGCACCATCAGATAAACCTGCTTCTGTAACCACAACATATCGCAAAAGCACTAATGAACACCAGGAATGACTCCTCTTATCAGAGATCAAGATAAGCCTATTGCCAGTGTAATTTTCAGCACCTCCCCCAAGTTACTCCAGGATGCATAAAGTCATGGAATAAGGACCTAGCAGTTAGGTTAAAGAGCTTATGTATTTATTTATTTATTTAACAAAAACCTGTTAAGGGTAATATTTATCTTTCTAAGGACAGCTCATGAAAGTAAGCAGTGCTGGCAAAATGGGAGAGCAGAACACCTCCCTTTGGAGTGCTGTCCTCCATCCTCCTTCAGTGGTGCTTAACCTTTCCCTCTCAAGAGGTCCCGAGGAAGCACTGTTACAGCAGCTCAGAAAAAGAAGGGGGGAAAAAAATAGGCAATTGTTTCTTCTGCCTCACAAATCAGGATTTCACTGAATGGATGCAACTGCAGGATTTATCAGTACTCAGATAATTCTTTACAAAAATTACTAAGTTACATGCTTTGTTAGTCTTTAGAAGCACTGTGTCAGTGTTACCTCAAGCTGCCTCCCTTCTCCCTTTTTGCTGTTAACTAGTGACAGTTGCCAGAAGAGATAACCAGAGGTTGAAGTTTCACCACAGATGAGAGGAATGTGGCTGTAAGCCCACAAAGCTTGCTCATCAGCCAGAGCAGTGTTATGCAAAGCTGCACGTGGATTTTAACCAGATGTAATAAGAAGCCCTTTTTTCCTCTCTTTTCCATTCAGAACAAAACTGGACACGTGAGCTGTTTCCTGTACTTTATCGGATCACTCTGGAACATGATTTTCCCTTCATATTTTCCGTAAAGAAGATATACTTCATGCAAGTGTTGCATCCAGAAATGATTTATAGTGTCATACAATCAACCAAGGGTACTAGGATGACCTTAGCCTCTTTTCTGAAGAGCTCCACTTTCATCTAGCTCTCCTGTTACCTATATGACTCAGTCTTCCATCCACCCCAGAGAGATTCCCAGTTTGGAAGAGAGACCTCACTAAACCCTTCATAGCATCCAGTGTAGTAACAAGTTCAGCTTAAAGAAAATGAAGTGCACCAGTGAAAAAGAAGAATCAAGTAGTGTAAGGAACAAGAGGTCCAATCAGATTAGTCACCATGCTTGACTGATGAAACACCACCTACCCATGAATCTGTGTTCATCGTCACTTCTATCATTTTGACCAAACAAACTACACCAAAATCCACAAAGAAGCAAAACAACAAACTCTGAATTCATTCATGATAATGTAATGGTCCAACTTTCATGAATAAGTTAACACCACATTAATAAATTAACATCATCATAGAGGTTACATCAGAAGAGGTACTTTCCAACCACCTTCTTGGCTGAGTGAAAATAAAGCTTAGTGATGAGAAGAATTTAAGCAAGTAGTCATTGATCTCCTGCTGCTGCTAAAAGGCATTTCTAAAAGAACTGGTGTTTTGGATTTCACCAAAGAAAAGAAGCACGACAAGATCTGTTAGCTATGGCTACTGCAATGCACAAATGGTTGCTGTGATCATGAAAGTTCTTTCCAGTCAAAGGCCCCATAACACCATGAATCCAGACCCTAGTACTGCTGGTCATTATCTCTATTTGCCTCTACTCCTTCTCTCAATGCACAACCTGGCTCTTCTCATGTTTTTCTTCAGCTATTTTTTAAAACAGCTAAGGTGGAAGCATCACGTTACAACAGTTACATCAGCCCCGCTGCCCAAATCATTGAACAACTATGACTTTCACCCTGGTTAACTTCATTACCAGATAAAACTGCACCTGCAAACAAGGAGCATGGATCATCTGAGCCAAGCTCACCCTCTGCTTTCCTACCTCCATCAGCAGGCTTTGATTGTGTAATCCTGTTTCCCTCTCCAGGAAGCTGCATTGCAGCACTAACTGTGGAGATAAAACAAGCTTTGCTTTATACTGGAGTTGGGAGGAGAAAACAGTGAGTTGGGTGGCAGCATGGTTCACAAAAGTAAAACACGAAGTCTCGTGCTGGCTGTCTGGGGACTGCTGCTGCCAGTATGCCCAGCAGTGTGCTTTGCCTGAAGTGATGAAATTGGTAAGGATTCATAAGTCACAGCCTTCAGCCTTGTCTGCAGCACTTTGCAGTCAGATTATGCTCTCGCCTGTTGCCAGGAACCATCTTCTGCCTGATACCTGTCCTGTCATTCCAAAGTAGTTTGTTTTGGTTTCTAAATAGATGTTTAACCTGCCCTATTCCCCAGTTCCTATAGAGGCAACAATTTATATTATCAGATATGCAGCGTGCTGTTGAAAATGCCTCAATACAAACTTACTCCCTCCATCCTACTCCTGGTGTACATCACAACACTAGTACTAAACAAGCACCTGACAAAAAATGTGTCACTCTAGTCAGATATGGAAAGAGAGGTGATGGAGAAGAACAGGACAGCTGCTTCCTGTTATTTGGCATCTAACATGAAGAAAGTCTGAAACACACATTTAGAGGAAACAGAATACAAATAAATAATATGACTGCTAATAAGTGCCACCAAGCTTACTTAAAACACTTAATTTTTTTTGTGTAATTTATGTTACTTATTCACATTTTTTTATTCTTTCCAGATCAATTTAAAATACAGAAGTTGATTTCAGTTGTGTTTACTGTCAAGGGATGCTGCCAAGAACCTCCGCACACTCCATCCTTTGCTAAAAGAGGAAGCCAAAATTGGCACGCTCTTGTGATGTTCAGAGTCTTTAATCAAAATTGAGCTCAATGCTATACAAATACAAATGAGGGATATTGTTCTTTCCCTGAAAACCACTTGTTTTCCCATTTTCCTCACTGGCTTCTGAAAGCCTATATTTTTCCATTGCTTTATGCAGAATCTAAGTGGGCTGGAAGGGCAAGACTTGACAACTCTTGCAAAAAAGTCTGTAGCACTGTTCATTTGCTGGGTAGGAAGGAGGAAGAGGAAGGGTGATTTAATACCAAGATTACAGGCAAAAAAGCTAGCATGAAATCATCTAGCACTAGGGTACTGATTTCTATGAAGAGCTTGCTGCCTTGTGCTTTGCCTGGTACAAGGTTTTAAATTTACTTGAAAATTGAGTCCACCACCAAAACTAGGACATCAAGAAAACATCATCACTAATTTATGTCTTCTCCCAACACCCATTGTTTTGTTCTGTGAGAAACCAGTGATCAAATCAAGCTTACAGGGGAGGAAAAAAAAAAAGCCTTCAAAAAACCCCCGCAACAAACAAATATAATAGAATGAAAACCTTGTGCTGGAAATACATACTTTTTGCTAATGCTTTTCTACCCCCATAAATATATTACACTGCTTTCTAGCTATCCAACCAACCTATGAACAACCTATGCACTCCAGGCTGGGATGCCCACTGAGATCACTGGTAGGACAGCGCTGCTTCTCACTTTTTCAGTTTATTCTGTCCACCCTTCCAGCTCCCCTTTCCACACAAGCAGGCCTTTCAGCCAGCAGGCTACTGTATGTTTTGCTATGCCTCCTACAGAGCTATAATGGTCTTCAGGTCAAAAGTATTTGTGTTTATTGCTGACAAGTTTAAGAGTCCCTAAAAGGACCTGAGACAGTAAACACAAGGGCTGGAAAACTTTGTGGTAAGACCAGCAGAAATAGAGAGTATGTCACTGCAGGCAGGCTAGAAGGCTTCAGGAAAGAAAATCTGCTGCTCAGGACATGCTGGTGGAAGAAGAGATGAAGGAAAACATGAAAAAGATGCACTGATCCTGATGCCAGGACCCATGTTCACAAATATGGCTGATACAGCTGTGAAAGCAGCACAGTCAGTGAGGAACGGAGAGCAGGCTTTGACATGGCAGGGAACCTGATCCCAAAACTCTCAGCTAACTCAGCAAAATTCTATGATTCTATGAAACCAAACACAATTCTGTCAATGGAGTGTATGTGGGACATACTGATATTTTACATGAAATCTTCAGCAAGCTGCATTACTATAAATTAACCCCAGAATCAGAATTAGATTTAATTTTTAAACTGATGAGTTTCACAAGAGTCACAAGATAACTCTTAGAGAGCTCCACTCCCTGCCAATGCTAAGTGGCATTTCAGTGAAATCATAAAATCTAAATGGGAAACTCACCAAGTTCAAGGCTTTATTGCCTTTGAAGCACCTTATACCTTGGCACAGAAAGAGCTACATAGTACACTGCCTTCCAGCCAAGGGCCAAAATAAGAGTTTGAGACTCTTATTATAAGCCCTCATCTACAGGAATGCTTTTTTCCTGCATTAAAACTGTGAGCTAGTCACTAAAATAACAGCAGCAGACAATATAAAGGGGAATCACTTAAGTTTGAATAACTATGTTCACATTCCTGCCCTTTTCTTCGACCTGGCAGCATTTGTGTACTAAAGGCAGCACAGTACCACTGCCTGACTGGTTCTCACATCAACCAGCACAGCACATCTTTATAATTTTTGATAAAGTGAGTTCATGACTAGAGCAGATCTGTGTCCTTGTCACTGCAGATGTCAAGCTTTCAGAGGCAGAGCTCCAGAAGCAGTTGTGAGATCCCCTCACAAAGACAGCCAATGAGATCAGCCACTAGCTGGGACAGTAAAATAATTAAAAGACTATCCAGCCCCAGCTAGAACACATATTTATTTCCTCAACAGGACTGAGGAAATGCAAAAGATGCCACACACAAAATGCAAAAATATTCTAAATCCACGAACTGGGATGGAAGAACAGAAACTTCATGCTGCAAAAAGTGGTATTTCTTTTCAAAAGAAAACCACACTCTCTGAAAATGTTCTTTGTGCTGCAAACAGGCATCCCTCCACTGGACAGCAAGAAACAACCTTCTTCCATCTAACCAAGAACTCTAATATGTAGCAAGGTTTTTACCTGATTCTTCTGCTGAATTTCTGGTATCTGGCTCACAAGACAGGGAATGAGCAGAAAGATACTGTGCAAAAAGGAAGACAAATAGTCTAATATAGGGACATAGTACAGAACCCTACTCCCACAGATCAGAAAAGTGTGAAAGCCACAGAAACAGTTTAGGACAATATTCCCCTTTTTATACACTTTGCATGCTTTGGACCCCCCCCAGAATACTGTTATTGTTGCACAAACACCATATGGCTAACAAAATATCAGTTTGTCTGCTTTCTTGGCCCATAGCTACCACTCCAGGAAATAGGACTACAATCTGATAAAACAGACCACAAAATTCAGAAACTATTTGGAGACAGAGACATATGGCTTTAAGGCCACAGAACACTACTTGGTAGAATTATCTGCTTTAAGTTGGTAGCAGCTCCAACCCCTAAGGCAACCTCTTCTGTCCATAAGGCAAAGGAATTTGAAAGCAGATCAGTCTGCAACAAGAATATGGTGCCCTCTGCCTCCAGAAAGATGGATCCGTTATGTAGACTTTAAAGTACAACCATCTTTCCACAGGTGATAAGCCCACATTGATAATTACCTGTGGAGTGTATTCGTGGTCATTAAGCTGCAGTGCTCCTGATGTGTCATTTCTGCATTACTTACCTACACAGCTTCCTACACATCAGTACTAGCTGCTCTCCTGCTGAAATCCAGCTCTTTTCTATCATTTACTCTTTCCAATGGGACAAATACCTCATTGTTTGATACAGATTTATCATTATGCTTTAAAAAACTCTTACAAGTGTGTAAAGAACTGCAAAAGAAGAGTAGACAGTAATGGAAAAGCCTGCTTGAAGAAAAATGATACACACAGATTGACAATTTGCAATATACAAGAAGGAATCAAATGGTCTTTGAAACCAACAAAGAAACACCTTACATGAAACCTGAGAATTAACCCATCAAAACACATTCTTTTTCCCTGCTTCCTCTCCCAAAAGCAAAGCCAACAGCAAAGGAGATTCATCTAGAGTTCAGAGTCATCATTTGGCTAAAGGTTTCTGCTATGCAGCTAATACAGTAAGATTTTAAGATACAATAGGGTTGGGCTTTTAAGAAAAATAAAAATCAAACCCACAATGAATGCTTACACCCTTACAGTACATACATCTGCTGCCACTAACAGCTCCTTATTATTGAGACATTGCCCCAGGCTGTTTCCATCAGGATAATAAAGGAAGGGAATTTGACTTTGCAGTTGAAACAGCTAAAAATTTTGAAGTGTTTTTCTGGAATGGACTCTCAATCCTATAAGTCATAAAACAGAGCTGGGAAGTCAGGAACTGGATCCAGTCTGTATTAGATCAGCTGTGACATCTTCCCAATCCTGTGAACCCTGACATTATAATCACTGAAAGCACGCCGCTAAGCAGTAGTAGAGGTATATATCATGAGGCAACTCAAGCTGCTTTAATTCAGGGCTAGTGATCAGGACACGAGCCAGGAGGAACTCTGCAGTTGAAGGTGCCCCTCCATGGGAAGGAGGCGTCCCTGTTGGTACACCCAGCAGAGCTGAGTACCTCACACAGGGGCAGCTCAACTGCTGGTGAATACAGCTCTGGGGTAGGCAAGGCACTGCACAAACTGTTCTGAAACTTAACTGTTGAGCACCACACCAACCAGACAGGGCATTGGAAGCCTCCTGGAGACTCCTAAGCTGCTGGCAGGTGCAGTAAGAACTGGTTTGGATGTACCTATATGTGGCCTGTGAGCTTCTTTATTTGTCTCTGCTTCTGAAAAAGATCAGGACGTTTTCTTTTTCCAGTGACAGCACAGCTGCCAGCTGGACTCCTGCTCATTTGCTTGGTCTTTATTTGCATGCTGTGCCTGCTTACTGCCTCCTGGGCATAAATATCCAATTTTACCCACTTATTTCCATTTCCTTCATATGTGAATACGCTAGACACCTCACTGTCACTATGCCTCCAAGCCTGTTATTCCCCAGCAGACTAATGGGCCAGGCTTCGGAAAAAGCAGTTCTGTTGAATTTTAATTTCCCATGCATTTTACAAGTGGTCAACTTGTCTAGGAACTCTTACAGGCTCAGGTCTCCACCATCTGGGGATGTCTGCATTAGTGTTTTGCACTCCAGATTGTCCAAGAGGTACAACGCCATGTAATGGCAAAGCACTGGCTGACTGCAGACACAGATGACCTGAACACCAATCCTGAGTCCAAAAGGCTACCCAGCGCAGTACTTGCAGTAACAGCTTTCTTTTCCTGTATCTCTGTTTCCCCATCTTTACAGTCAGTCCAGTGATGTTTATCTCACTTGTGCTTTGAACACTAAGGATGAGAAACTCTATAACATCTAGATATTGTCCTTTGTTGCTGTGCTTTAGCACTTTGAGCAACAATCCAGCATTTCAACTAACCTCCAAATCTACAGATGTAACTCCAGTCAGAGAAGACA
The DNA here is from genome assembly GCA_013389865.1 of Piaya cayana. NCBI lineage: Eukaryota > Metazoa > Chordata > Aves > Cuculiformes > Coccyzidae > Piaya > Piaya cayana. The sequence goes on from WAAB01025902.1 coordinate 62,000, forward strand.
GACCCAATTCGTCCAGCACTCACACTACTTAAGTACACAGAAACACCAATTCCAGTAAAAAAGCCCCAATGCAATAAGAGCTAAAAAAAAAAAAGCCTCAATTCAATTACTAATACAATAATCAGCCCACAGTATAATCCAATAGGTATTCTCCTTACTGTAGTTTCCAGAAGGTAACCCTAATACTACTTTCCTTGTATACCAGTTGGCTTTCATCCTTTACTGAATTTCTTGCCTCAAATTATAGAAGTGAAGCCTTTTATGAGCCTGTACCCATCAGCTGTGCCTTTGGACTGTAGGGCAAAATCCAGTTTTTGTAAACCTGAACATTCATTACTGATTACAAAATTACTTGGAAATCTTTCACTACAGTTCAGTTTCTATGCATGCCATTCCCTTTGCTATATTTTACAAACAAAGAAGAAACAGAGGCAAAAACTAAGCTAGAGAAAGGCAAAGCTCTAACTGAACACCCACATGCTTCTTTAAAGCACAGATGAAGGTAAGGGAATCAAAGCCAGACAAAGCCCGAGGATGGGTTTTTTTGCATCAGGAGCCTTAGATGGAGACCAGGGATCTGAACAGAACTGGTGAGCTTCAGCAGAAAGTGCAGTGGCAGTCCTTAAACTCTGCTGCTGGAGATTTCCACTCAGCTGGCTGCGACGCATTAAGCATGGAAGTGTTATATGCAAAGGGCACACAGTGTGGCACTTGCCTTCCTAGGCAGTGAACTCTTGGGTGACAGCAAATCCTCCTGACCAGGGCAGTCCTGAGACTCATTTATACCTTATCCTATGAAAATCATTGCATAATATTCTCCTTAGAGAGTAGGGGGAAGTGAAGAAGGGGCAGAATTTGTAACTACTCACAAAATAATCAGAAAAGAAACAGCTTCTTTCCAGCAGCTGCGGCAGACTCTGCTCAAGGCTAGAACCTAATTATTTTTGGTTAGGGATTATTAATTTCTCTCTTGACAACGTCTTCAAATAAAGGAACACCAATTTCAGAATGCAGGAAGAAATGGAAAATTATTACTTACTCTTTTACTCTATTCCTTCCCTATTTTCTATTCTCTGTCACATGGATTTTAACAATTTTTTCAGTCTCTACCCTTTGGGATTAATTGCCGAGACAGCTCTTTTCTGCCAAGTGTATTTTTCAGGTTACAAACACCATAATCACAGTCAGGAGGCCAGTTGCATTATAAAAACGTGTTGCTAAGCATTAAGTCAATAACTGCGACTGAAAAACCTCTGCAAGCTCACGAGGCAGGCAGCATCCTTCATTTCTCACACACAGAGAATCCTGGAACGCTCTGGGTTGGAAGGGACCTCAAAGCTCATCCAGTTTCCCGGATACCAGGGAGATGGTGGAGTCCCCATCCCTGGAGGGGCTTAAAAGACGGGTAGACGAGGTGCTCAGGGACATGGTTTAGTGGCAGACAGGAACGGTTAAGACTCGGCGATCCAAGGGATCCTTTCCAACCTGGTGACTCTACGACTCTAGGGAACCCGGGGACGCCAGCACGTCCCCGCGCCGGCCCTCCTCCCCGCGGAGGGCTGCCGGCTGCCAGCCCAGCTCGCCCTGAGCGCTCCCGCGGGTCCCCGGCCCCGCTCACCGGGAATCGCAAAGGCTCCGTCTCCTCCGGACGCCGCGCTCGGTGGCGCCGGGGCGCGCCGGGCAGACGCTGCCGCAGGCACCGCAGCCAATGGGCGCTCGCCAGCTGCCCGGCCTCCCGCACCGTAGCCAATAGGCGCCCGCCAGCTCGTGCCTCAGCCAATGGGAGCTCGCCGCCCTTCGGCCAATGGGAGCGCGCGGCTCGGCTCCGGGCAGAGTTCGCCCCCAGGTTTCCGAGCGCCTACAGGGCGCAGGGTCGGCCCGCGGGGTCCGTGCTGCAGCTGGCAGGGAAAGCGAGGAGGAGAAGGCGAAATCCCGCTGCCGGCACTAGCGGCGAGTTTCCTCTCGAAGAAGGAGCTCCTTCACTGTCCCGCTCCGCTTCGTTCAGCCTATTCGTTCAGTGCTAATCGCCGTGGGGATCGGGGTCTACGCAGCTTCCCTGCGGTCCTGTCCTTAATTCCTACTTAAATTTAGCAAACACAGCGACATGGGAAGTCCTTTGGGCTTTTAACTCCGATTAGAATCATAGAATCACCAGGTTGGAAGAGACCCACCGGATCATCGTGTCCAACCATTCCTATCAATCACTAAACCATGTCCCTCAGCGCCTCGTCCACCTGTGCCTTAAACACCTCCAAGAAGGTCACTNCAGCTTTGTCGCTCTTCTCTGTACTCTCTTCAGAGAATCTCAAAGTAAACCTTGTATTGATGTCAAACTCCAAATTCAAACTCCAAGTCTTCACTAACATTTAAGCCTGACCTAAAGCGAACACCTTTTTTTCTTGTAGGCAGGAGTGGAAGGAAGCAGCTGGGTGCAATGCACAGCACATGAATCCTTCTATCCAGCACTGCAAATGCCCCTGGAGCTGAAAAAACAGTCCAGAACACACAAGAGATTGAGTCAGATGCAGAACTGATACACCAGTGACTTTATAGGTTGGATTCAATCCTCTCTGAAGACAGCAATCAATCAACTCTGTTGTGCAGGACTGCTCGCCAGGACTAAGCTTTCACAACAGTTACTCTATAAGCAATGATGACCTTGTTTTCTGTCACTGCTTAGTTCACCTGCAGCAATGAGGTATTTGCAGACATAAAACTACCCTTGAAACTCCCACACAATAATAAATACTAGTATCCATCTCCTCTACAACAGAAGCCATTGCAAGCACATTGAATCCTGCCTCATCTCACAAAATTCTAGGTCTCATTTAGATAGTATTGTTGAGCCCTTCTGTCCTTGCACAAATCAGTTAAATAGACATAAATGATCAAGCCTCATTTCTATTATCCTGGATAGAACCGATCTGTCACAGTTTATTACAATAAGAAAGCTTTAATGGTTCAGAATTGCAGTTTAGCCATTAAAAAGCCTTCACAGCAGAAAGGATAATGAAGCACTAGAACACATTACTGGGAGAAATGCAAAATCTCTATGAGAGGCTGTAAGAAGAAGCAAGACAAACACTCATCAAGATTCTCAGATGAGTATGAGTATGCTTTGAGAAGAAAATAGAGCAGATAATTCCTTAGTGTCCCTTCTGATCAATCTACAATGGAAACCTGCTACTTATAATCCCAAAGTAGGAATTGATTTGGGTGGCTACAGAGCAGTGAACTTTGTATCTCTCATGGTATCTTCTGTCCAACTCACTGCTAACTTTCTTGTCTAACTCCTTACATGTATTTTGCCTCATCTTTGAGGCACATGTTATGTTTTAGTTATTATAGCATTATTTGCTGCCATGACAAGCACATTTCTTTTACAAAAAGAAATTCCTCACATAAAAGAAGCAGAAGCATAGACAGTGGCCAAGCTTGCATGACCTGAATTAATTACCTATTGCTATAATCAGGGAAAGTGCACTGAGCTACTTATGTGCAAAGCTACTGGAAGACTGATGTACCACATCCAAGAACCTCAGTGGGGAGTTAAAGTCTTTGTACTGTCAGATCATGGAAGGGGACAATATAGACCAAGGGACAATACAGACCTCATATTTTGCCCACTTACTCAATTCTTTTTGATCTAAAAGAAAAACCACAGGTCACGGTCTTGCAGCATTTACTTCATTGTGTCCACACAAGCATGGAGGTGTTTATCAACAATTTTGTGGGTAAAGATGGAGTAAATGCTGGCTTTTTACTGTAACTTTCTAATACTGTAGGGGATTCTTAAAGGTTTGCTTATTTCATGGTGTAATTCAGTCTTGTTAAAAAGGACAGGTGTAACAACAAAGTTATGAATGTCTGTATTAATAAAGTCAATACTTAAAGAGGGTCTCTTTTTTTAACCCCTTCCCACCTTCACTATAAGGAAACTTACAACTTCAAATTGAAGAAGGAAAAATAAAGCTTACCAAATCAGTTGCATTGTGTCAGTATGGAACACTTGGAAAATGTGTATTTCAGAGTTGTCTTCTCTACTGATACTCAGTACTGTTTCTGTGTGTCTGTTATGGCTACATCTACGGTAATTAGCTGTCTATTATGTCCCACAAACATTGCATCTATTTTCTTAATTTCAAGGGCTGCAATCAGCTTTGTACTGTAAAAGCTTTAATATTGTATAATTTTCTTTAATTATTTATAATCCTTGTATATAACTTGTGATTCTTTTCAACCCCCAAACAGATTTAGAAGTGAGAGAGTT
>WAAB01025902.1:66307-87588 GCA_013389865.1 Piaya cayana
TTTCTAGACATTTAGCAGAATGGAATTTCTTACCTGAAAATGTTATGTTGAAGCCTTCATAAGAAATTGAAAAATCAGATATAAATCAAAGCTGTGCAGTAAAATTTCAAAAAAGGCCACCTTTAATTGTAGGGGGTAAGACTGAGGCAGTTAATCTGGCTACTGGTTCTGTGAAGCTGCCATTTTCAGTAATGAGCAAATAATCATGAGAGCTCTCAAGGTGAAAGGTGTGAAAAAAGAGTTCTGTACACCTTTAAAAATATTAAAAAGAGGAAAAGACAAGAATTAAAAGGGAAGTTTTTTTCCTCTTCCTTTATACATAGGTGACACAGAAAGCAAAATGTACAGTATATGGAAAGAGTTTTAGAAAGCCACACAGAGAATCAAAACATGACATGCAGAAAATAAAACATGCAGAAAGAACTTGGGCTTAACCAATCCAAATGTGCAGTGTGGATGTTTGTTTATCTCACTGTGAATCAAAAACTCCCCTCAGAGAACGGATGGAATTCAGTGCTACTTGTATACAGGACTCTGAAAATCAAAATTTGTCTCTCAAAATATAACTGTGGGCCCTTAAAAAAGTATATGGGTCTTTAAAGACAGGTTGGAACCCTAGAAATGAGAATTTCAGCCCCCAACAGGAGGCTTTGAACACTGAAAGAGATGGGTGAGGTGCTACTAATGAGTTTTCGGGACCTGCAAGGGAGAGGAGCCACTTGGTTCCTCCATGGCCCTAAGAAATGAAGCTCTAGTCCTGAATGCAGGGCTTTGGGTGCTGAAATGGAGGCTCTGAGCTGTAAAACAGTGAGTTGGATCCTTTCCATGAGAGTTTGAATCCTCAAAAGGAAGGTCTGGGTCTACAGCTGGCACTTTGAAAATGTAATTGAGGCTTTGGATGCTGACCTAAGGGTTTGTACCCAAAACCGATGCTGTGGCACAAAACATGACGGCCTTGAGCCCTAATAATGGGACTTGAGAAGCTCAAGAGGATGATTTGAGCCCTCACAGTTGTGGACTTAGTCCTAAACTGAGGCTTTGTTCCCTGAAATCAAGGCTTTGGCAGCAAAATATGAGCTTTTGAATCCTTTCAGAGAATTTTGTCTCTAAAACTGAGGGGTTGGACACATAAAATCGGGCTTTGCGCCCTAAGAATGATGCTCCAGGCCCTTCCAATGAGTCTTTGAAGCCCAAAAATACACTTTGGAACTTGTCAAGGAGGGTTTTAACCCAAAGCCAAAGCTTTAGAATCTCAAACTGCATCTCCAGCCCCACGTTCAGGGCTCTGACTGGCCGTGTGGTGGTCGCTCTTGTTCCCCAGGGCCGGGGCTCAGGGAGCTGCAAGGGGCAGGGTGGGTCAGAGCTGGAAATGGGGGTTCTGACCCCAAAACCGGGGCTGGGGGTGCTGGCAGGAGTCGCTGGAGCTGCACGTGGAGCTCTGGCCCCCGAGACACAGAATCCTTAAGGCTGGCAAAGCCCCTCATTTTCCCCAGCCCCCATGCACCCAACCATGTCTGGAACCCCACACAGAGGCTTTTCCCCAATACCCAAACCAAACCTCCTGTGGAACAGCTCGAGGCCGTTTCCCTTCTCCCCATTTATCCCAAAAATGCTGGCAAATCCAGCTCTCTGAGACCTCTTCTGGAGGTTTAGAAAGCAAGCATTCTTGGTCAGGGCTGGGAATGTAAAGCAGTGATATCTACTGGTCACAGGCAGCGAGGCAGAAGCTGGGACATATGCCTATATATTATTCCCAGAAATATTAGGTGTTTTCTATTGCTTTCTATTACTTTCCAAGGTCTACTTTTAATGTTGTTATGAATTTCACAACAGCCAAAAGTAGCTCATTTGGAGCTTTGGCTCCAGCTCTGCCTGATCTTGACTTAAAAATAGACAAATACTACAAGCAGAGGAAAAAGAGGAGACATCTTGCAGAAGACGAGACATCTGTTCAGCATAGGCCACATGGAAAACAAGATATATCGTCTTCAAAGAATGAAGAGTGTCTGGAAGAACAACGTCTGAAAGAAAACCAGCCCTCAGAGGAACATTCTGTCTAACTTTCAAACAATACAATTACTTAGATGAAACTTAACTTACTTTAGCTTAAATCAAAATATTCCACTTTTGGGGATAGAAACCCCTATTCGTCTCACCCCACCAGCCCCAGGCTGTGCTCAATTCAGAGTCTGGGGGTGGAGCTCCTCGTCGCGCAGCCCCGGAGATGGAGGCTCCTGCCACCACCTGCGTGGAGCCACTGTGTTCTTCGTGCGATTGCTGCCATGGCAGCTTCTGATGGGATGACCACCGTCGGGATCAGCAGAGACCATTTGCAGCTGCCCTTACAGCTGTGCTTGGTAGATCAAGGTTTGCACAATTTTGAACATAGAATCACAGAATGGGTTGGGTTGGATGGGACCTCAAAGCCTATCCAGATCCAACCTCCTTCCATGGGCAGGGATATCTAGCACTGGATCAGGTTGTTCAATGCCCCTTCCAACCTGGCCTTGAAAACCTCCAGGGATGGGGCAGCCACAGCTTCTCTGGGCACCCTGGGCCAGGGCCCCACCAACCTTGTCGTGAGTCTGCAGCATTCCAAAGGCTATTGCAGCAGCACGTTGTATTAAAATACAAAGAGGGGACAAAAATAAGTCAACGCAGGGGCGAACTTTAAAGATGTACTCATTTAATATCTATGTAAGCCTCCCTGAGGTCAGCATCTGAGCAGGAGAGCTTGAGGATCTGGGGGATTTCACAGAAGAACTGGTCCACAGCATTGCCCTGACACAGGGGCAGGGAAGATGTACTATGTGCAGCAGAGCACTGAGACACCTAGTGCCCCAGGCAAGTTGCTGCCATGTGGACACAAGTTCTGCTGCCCAAGAAGCTCCCGTAGTGTACGGATTTGCAGATGGCAACGTAGTGGTTGTAGGACATAAGGGTGAGAAGAAAACAGTCTGCTGTCATAAAGAAGAGGAAAAAGACCTGAGCAGCACATCCTGAGTAGGAGATGGCCCTGGTGTCCCAGAAGAAATCAGCCATGGATTTTGGAACAAAATTTGGAACAAATTTTTTGAGAGCTGAGGTTTCACCAGACCAGCTGAAGTGCACTACATCAAGGCACACAGCACTGGCAATCAGCAGGAGGAATTGGAAGTTATTGCACGGCAAGGAGACTACAATGGTGGGGTATAAACTTTTCAGATTGTCTTATATCAGGCCACATGGATGAGCTCTCAGAAGAGACAGTCAACTGTATTTAAGATTTGTGTGAGCAGTAATGCATATTTAATGCCTGCCTGGTGGCAGAAACATGACTTTAAGCTGTGCTAAGAGCATCTGAAAAAATGCTTCCAAGCTTCTACCATTGTCCAGGGCCAGAACTACAGATCACTTTCATGGATTGAAAATTTGTTAAAAATGTGATTTTTGTTCACCTTAAAATAAAAATGACAAAAACCCAAAATCAGCCAATGACTAACACTGCTCCTTAGACATCCTGTTCCAACAGTTTTCTAACATTGCATCTCTCAAGATGAATCCAGACACAGATGAAAACATCGTTTTATGAAGTAAAAATGAGATAAGATGTATCATATGAAAGTAGATGCAAAAAAAAGTGACATTTTTTAACTGGGGACACTTGTCCAGTTGTTGTTAACATTACAGATATAAGTAGGTACATGTCTACTCTAATAATGGAAATAATATTGCATTGAATCTCCGTCGTCTAAACTGATAACTAGCTTGAATCACCCCTGGGAAAGAAAAAGCCACTGATGGCATCCAGTATGTACTCTGAAGATCAATGTTAAACAGTTTGTAAAACAAACATCGAAGAAACCATGCCCTAAGTGCCAAAATACTGAAGTAAAGCAAATCAGCATATCAGTGCTTTCTGAGAACACAGTTCCACCAGAAAAATGCTTTTCTTGGGATGAAAATCCGTTTACAATAGAACATAACCCCCTCTTTATCCTTAGATGACGTTCTTCTATTTTCTCACATCTCACATGAGCTGTTTGGCAATGATCTTCCACAATTCCTGTAGGAGTGGAAAAAACCATATACAGGTATTTTCTCAATGCAGTAGGTTGCAATTATGAAAAAGTTCAGCATGTCTACCTGAAAACAATGTTAAGACATACCCTCTACTTCCACCTATAGATAGTATCCATGCAACCTCCTAGAACTGTCACCGAATTATCTTTGATAAAGAGTAAGAGAATTGATCTATTCATTCTTGTAGCATGATTTTTTAAATAAAAATTTAGTATCACTCGAATAATTTGTTTTAAAATAATTTAATTGGTCTGCATGACCTTCTGCAGTATTTTGACTGATAATCTTGCTCTTTTTCTTAGCCTACATTGGCAAACACTTTCTATAATGCTAGTAAAACTACAACTGAAAAAATATTCAGTTTACTGAGGAAACAAAATCTCTCAAAGGCATGTCTTATACAAACATCCCCCTTTCTCAATCTGTTGGGCAATGAAGGTAAAAACGAGCCATTTCTGTAGAATAAATTAGCATACACTTTGTCTGCTGTATGACAGATCATTAAGCAGACTATCATGTACTCTCCACCTTGACATCTTGAATTGTGGTAATGTACTTCACAATAACTAAAAAACATAGGCTTTTAAAAATGCATATATTTCAAACACCAGTAGCCTTCCACAAAAAAAAACCAACTAGGGAATGAATTTACACACATCTAGGTATAGTCCAGGTTGTATTTACATACTTGTGAAACTCATTTTAAAGGTTTACATTCAAGTTTTATGTCTGAAGGTAGCAGCATGAAGTAACATAAGTCAATCAATCTCATGAAGCAACTGTTGCTCCGTAATCTCACTACTCAGACAGATTGCTGAAGACACAGCAACAGCATGTTGACTACAGGAAAACCCTTTCTTGGTAATGGATTTGCAATCCAGTACCTGCTTGCAAGTTCTCTAAAAAGAACGAGATTGTACAGTTCTAGAAGCTAGCAGGCTATTAGCTACCCTGCATGATATTTCTAAGAGCAGACAGCTGGAAAAAAAAAAAAAAAAGAACTATAAATGCTTGGAAGGTAATTAGATAACTACATATGTTGTATCTGACATGTTCCTGGTTCCAGTTCATAGCTAATCAACTTCTTCACAGATACTGGAACATTATTTCCTCAATCAGGAAAGGAATTCTTAGAACTATGAAATGAAAGCTTTTCTACAAGCAAATGAGAAGAGATATTAGTCCCATTTTCTAGTCCATTGCAAATATCCTATTTTATAAACTAAAAGAGAATGTTAACCTTTGGTGAAATGTGTGCAATCCGAGCCACTGTACTGCTGGTGACAGAAAAGGGTTTGTTGTGTCAATCTAGTATAGATGACATAAGCACAAACAAGAGCCATTTTAAAACAACAAAAAGCTAAATGGAAATAAATAAAAAAGTAATGTTTGTTCTCCTGTTCTTACTTCACATTAAGTAAACAGCTGAAAACTAATTTGAGATAATTAGTCCAACACATTACATTTATTTCCATAAATGCCACTTACCAACTGCTCAATTCGTTCATAAATGAGAAACTGGTGGAAATCAGGCTTAATAGGCTCCACAGTGTATTTTATTTTCCTGTCTTGGAGGTTCTCCAAATCATTCAGAGTATTTCTAAAATGACTGTAGGCTTCACATGTAACATCCATATGTCTTAAAGTGAAATTCAGCCTGGCAAGAGAATATTTAAATTAAAGTCTCTCTCCTATACTGGCATCTTAAATAGGTTTGTAACTTCCCTCAGCTAACGAAAAATCTGGGTCTTCTCACTGTAATTAACTAACTTTGATAGCCAAAAAAATGACACCTCTCTGCTGAAAAGCAGACAAGACATATGTTATCATCAATACACAACAACTGTTGGATGAATCTCTCCATTGATTTTAAGGCACTTTGCTGCATCAAAATCACTGGCTTGGCTTCCTGGACAAACACTTGGCAACAAATCATATGAATAGCTACTGCCTACATATCTCCAGAGATGTAAGCAAAGCCTGATCATATGTTAGTCTATGAAGGGACTGCAACACATGACTACTTCAAAACATTCAACGCTTCCTTGAAAGAAAGCACAACAGAAATTCTTATGGAGGTACTGAAGCTGGGAAACTTATACCCTAATTCTAAGTCCCTTCATTCCACACTACAAACTCAACAATACATAGCAAATGTTATCAGGCACCATAGAATGCATCAGTCTAGCCATCTACTGTGAGACAACAGATTAAAAAAAGCCACACTCTTGTGGAAGTCAAATTCTGAACTGATAAAAATTAGGCATGTATAAAAGTAAATGCTTGTCCTGAGCATATACTGCAGCCTGTGATCAACTAACACAACGAAAATTAGAAGACAATCTTTAATCAAACTAGATCTTACTTCCAAATAAAACAAGCATGTACATTTTTTAGTCCTTTTTATTTTAAGTTCTTGGTAATACTTGCCTCTTTTCTAATGCTAGGTATACTGTACAAGAATTTCTCAAGTTGTGTGTGATTCTATACAGCATTCTGAACAAGGCATCTGTCAGGTCATCATCATAGAACACTACAAAAAATGAAGATTAAGAACACAAAATATGTATGTTCATGTGTATTATTTACTTAAGCCTCAGGTATGAAACAACAGACCTCCATTTGATTATTCTGATCAAACAAGTCTGTATTTTAACTAAATCCCAAGTATATTTTTGATGGCACAATTTACCCCATAATAGTATCTGCTGCTCCTATTTACGTCAGGCTGTCTTTAAGATTTCTCCTCCATCAATGGGAATAATTTCCTATACAGATAAGCTAGCTTTTCAGTCTTCCCATTAAGCAAGATAAAAAGCAGGAAAGAAAAAAAAAAGACAAATATCTAAAGGCACAGCCTCTGGGCAAGTGTAGCATCTGAAACTGGTTTTCACATTGTAGGATCTATTAGTCTAACCACCTATTTATCATTATTTGCAAAGTGGTTATCTGATGTAAGACAAAAGGTAGGATGACAAACATTTCTGAAAGTCAAAATAATTACTTAGTTGTGATTATGTTCTTTGAGTAATTTTTTTAGTAACCAGTAATTGCCACACTAAAGGAAAGAAAAAAATAGTAGTTTTCAACATCTATTTTCCTACTGCTAATTCAAAATGCAACTACAATTGTTTTAAAAAACAAAACAGGTAGGAACACTTAAGGCTGAGCTTTGACAAATTAGACAAGGATCCAGGCTACTAGATTTTAAGAAACCTAGTTATGTTTAAATTATTACATATAATGCTCAAGTGTTTGATTTAAAAGCTTAGTGTTTGTATTTTCTTACCATCAGCAGCCATTATCACAGTACAATGATCATGCAAATCAGCAATCTCTTCTTCTGACCAACTATAAGGAGCTTCAGGATCTGAAACAAAGAATATGCTTTGGTGTACACGATTAAACATCTCAAATGATTGATAGCTGGAGAAAAGAAACATCTTAACTTCTGCCATCATCTGCTACTCCATAAATGGAGGATCCCATTAAAAATAAATCAAACACTCCTTCTATTCATTCTATCAAGTTCTCTGTAGTCCTTATCTTTCGCTATATTACATCCAGTCCTCCCAAAGCTGACTAGGAAAAGCAAGTTGTTTTTTTTCTACTTTAGAATTTACAACCAATTACTACCCTGTAGCAAGGTCACTAGATTAAAATAAACACTGCTTTGAATAACAACACAAATGCATCTTCATATAAAACTTGATCAAAATTCTTACTTCATCATGCTTTTTAAAATTTAGACTTTGTTAAAACATGGAAACGTTCCCTGAAAGTCTAAAAAAACACAGAACCTTTTCAACTGGCAGTATCAAATATTTTCATTAAAAAGAATCTGCTGAGGTCCAAGAGAGGCTTTTGAATGTTGAAAAGATGCTTCTGCTTGTTTAAACAGTTGTTCTTAGAGGCATTATATCAAATCCAATCGAAGCTCTAAAAAGCTATAAAGCAAAGTAAACTTCGCAAAACAAAGTGCTACAATTTCGTGTTGACCTTGCAACCACTTGAGTTGTAGAGATTGCCTTTACTACTATTAATTACATTGTCAAAGTTACTCAAGTTAGCTGCATTTATTTTGCTAATAGCAGCAAAATGCATTCCCTTACCAAATATTTAATATATATCACATTCATCACTATATTTGGAACAAATATTTATACATCTTATGATCACCTACCCTCCCCACCACCTTTATAGCAGTCATAAGCCACAAAATACAATCCTATCAAAATCTGGATTACAGTAACTCAAATCAATGTCACAGCACCTGAATTCCTTTTTTACCACATAACAAACACAACCTGTTTCACCTCCGGATTTTGACCAAAATATCGTAACACCAAACCCAGACAATCACATACTTTCAACTATTTTTTCCAGAGTGCTGGACAACTGACTTCATAAACAATGGAGTTCTTGATGGCTCTGAAGGAGAAAAAGAATAAAACCCTCCAAACCCTACCTGACAGTATCCATTATAACCACATACCAGTGCAGAATCCATCTTTCAGCCAGTCCAGTTCTTTTACTTTAACTTCCCCTCCTGTGGGTGAAGAAAGATCACATCAGTCGCAAATGGCCTTTCTAACAGTACCTAAGCAAAAGTAGAGAGTAAAAATCTGATACTAAAGCAAGTGATGAAGATATAATACGAGGATGTGTGAAACAAGTAAAGTTGATCAAATAATTCACTCTACAAAATCAGTTGCCCACTCACAAAAGAACAGGATGAACTTAAAGATAATACAGAAAATCTGTATTCTCTTTTACATGTCTCATCTGCAAAATTCTTCTCCTTTTCAGACTTCTACCTCTGTCACTTAAACTCTCTTTAATGTGACTCTCAGCGCCTGGATATCTGTGATACTCCCAAGTACCTCAATGAAACTCACACAAAGACTGTGTAGGTAGCACAGCTGGTTTGAACTGCTCACCACAGAAAGAGTAAGTACTTTACTCCTCTCAAAAGGAAGCCGTCTCATTATGATATCTTACATCATCTAGATGTCTTAAATCTTTCTTTCTAAAACAACTTTTAACCAAGAAAAAATGTTTAATTTTATTTGTGAATATGCTAGGTAGTCAATGGCTGTGCTGCTTAATCCCACTGTAGATCACAAAAGGCAACTGCACAGTGACTGTACAGCACTTACTTCGTGCCTCCAGCAGCTGTTTGTTTAACGCAACATTTTTCTCACACATGGCCAGAAGATCCTCACCAACATCTGCAAAAAAGTTATAAGGATATTTAGAACAAGAATATTTTGCACAGGCTGCGCGTGTCCATGACCTCTCAGATTAACACTCAATGTTTGTCTCAAACTGACAAGATTAAGGAGAATTCAGAGCAAATTTATCCACTGATGATTGCTTCCCTAGTATCCTTCTTGTTTTTGTCTTTCAGAACTTAGCTCTGAGTCACTCTGGAAGACAGAAGCTAATAGATCCCTATACTACCTAATTTAATCTAGGCAGACTATCATCACTCCACAATCAATGTTTTTTGTTTTTAAACTCTTGTGCTTAAATATAAGTACTGCTTTTTCAATCAGCTGAGGAAGTTCCTGTTATTTTTCACTAATCAACATCATTTTATACACATCGATAACAAATCATTAACTAAAACTGAACAGGTAGGATGAAAGCAATGCTTTGTGAAGTTTCACGAAAATATTTAATTGAAAATAACCGCCTCACCTGTACAATAAACTCTCTTGGCAACTGTTCCCATGATAATGCTTGTAATTCCAGTGCCACCTCCAAGCTCTAGTACTGAGCAACACTTGAATGTGTCCCGTTTAAACAGAACATAATCAGCAAGAAAAAGGGCTGCGCGCCATACCTTTGCGTAAGAAAAGCAGTTAGAACTGAGTAAATTTTGAAGCATTATTCATGAATAGCAAGATACTATAAGGTAGAATACATACTTGTTTACCAACATCTTCTAAGGGGGTTGCCATAGTATGTTCTGTGAAAATGAAAGTAGAGCAGAAACAATTACCCAAAACTGTTGTTACAGTAAAGTTTCATAATGGCAAATATGAAAATCAAGTCATGGTTGCCTTTCAAATCTAGCACTAACCACTTCATTCTAGATAACAATGCTAGATAATACCCAAACCCCTATTCTAACTAAGGATCATCGAGCTTCTCATAGTATACTACTGCCAAATCACTTCTGATAAAAACCGGTGAATTTTTAAATTACAATACCACAGTATGATGTTTGTATTACTATGTCCTTTCATTTAACTACTGTTCCATTTGTAAAGAAAACCTATATTTGTTTCACAAAAACATTTATTCCAATCCTCCTTGACTATAAACCTACTATTTACCTATTTTAACAACATCACTGCAAGTGCCTTCTTGCTCTTCAACGTCAAAAACATCTTCTCCCCCTTTCATCAGAATTACAGGATACACTCTATCCCTGAAAACACCTTCTGCTTCTATATCAGAGGCACATCGAGGTCTTCTGATCACTTCCAAGTCTCCATCATCATCTAGCAGAGCTTCTACTCCTTCAATATTTAATTCTATTTCTTTTTCTAAATTATTCCTGTCTGTGTCACATGGATCATCTCCACTTTGGTACTGCTGTTCTCTTTCTGTTGCAGCTTCTCTCCCATGTTTCTCAGATACAAAATCTTCTGTGTTCTGAAGGAGTTTGAAATACGACAGGAATACTATAGGAACATGGAGGGAGGAAAAAAGATAAGGATTAACACTAGCTAAGAACAGAATCTATGTGCAACTTCCACATGCATGAAATTTTGATATGAATTTCACATAGTACAAAACAAGACAACTAAAAATCATACAGAATTTGGAACACAGTTCTACGGTTATGAATAAATATTTCTGTTACTAAGTTCTGTCACTAGAAATAAATGAATTGAGAGTTCAGAAAGAGATAGCCAAGAATATAACAAAAGAAAAACGTCAAAATCAACAGGATTCT
Source organism: Piaya cayana (assembly GCA_013389865.1). Taxonomy (NCBI): domain Eukaryota; kingdom Metazoa; phylum Chordata; class Aves; order Cuculiformes; family Coccyzidae; genus Piaya; species Piaya cayana. The sequence continues at coordinate 77,340 of WAAB01025902.1, forward strand.
AAGAAGAATGTCTTAAAACTACATTAATTATCCATTATCTCTTCCCTTTTGGCATGGAAGTGTTTGCCAGCACTGCTTTTGACAATGTCACAATTTATGAAGTTGTATTTTACTTCCTTCAGTAAAGCAAGAAATTCAAGATTGGTCTACTGTAACCTGAGAGACCACCTGCTCTAGAGAGACCATTTTCAGCTACATCTAACAAAATCTTCATTGGCTATCCTAGCATTAGAAACATTTAAAGTCATCTACTGCTAGCCTGTTCTCTACGGAACATTTTGCCAAGTAGCTTCAAGGCCAGTTCCCTTGACAACTTTATAGACACCCACAAGCTGGCAGTCAGAGGCATTTGCCAATTCATTTCTACCACAGCCTTAACTCTTCTAATTATACATCAGTCAAAACCATCACTATTCTGAGCTTTGTTGTTGCAAATCGTTTTAAAACAAAAAAATCCCCCCAAATCAAACAATGGTGTTAGACTACGGAATAGATGGCAAATTCATACATTAATAACTGACGTTCTGTATTTTAAACTTCAGTTACACAGTTTAAAACCCCTGGCTTCTTAACTTTTGTTTGTATGCAAGAAATATTCCAACTTTCTAACATGATTCCCAAAGTGCTCTATCAAGATTATAGGTAAATGAACAAATAAATAAATAAAATTAAACCTGCCAACAAGTTAATTTGATTACTTCTTCTCAGAAAGTAACTTAAGATTTCTTTTTTAAAGACAGGCTGTCTACAAATTCTACATTAGGAGTTTTCATTTATATAGCTAATTTCATTAGGACAATCCAGCTAGCCTTCTTCTAAAAGACTCAGTAGGAAGTAATTCTGCTTCTAGCTGGAATCAAATACGTAATGATTAATATAGAACATTCAAAGGATTCAGACATTGCAAAGATGTGAATACATTTAAAATACAGCTCCATCATTTTAAACAATCATTACCTGGTTGCCCAACTGCATTCAATCGTACCATGAGATTTCTTTTGTCAGGACAATGTAAGTGAACATCCGAAAGTACAGTATCACTTTTAAATGTGGGGTTATCCATCTCCTCCTGTTACATCTCCCACAGTATGCTGGTAAGTGGAACATCCTCAGGATCCAAACAGTCCCCTGTGAAGTGCTGGCACAAAGTGATATAACACTCTTCCATTAGCAGGCATCGCACCACAGTTTTGCTCAGCAAGATAACCTCATCAAACTGTTCCCGAGAAGACATCAGGCGAGTTGCGATTATGCAAGTTCCCCCATGCTCCAGTTGCGCATCGGGATATTAAACCTAAAACCAAACACAGACAGCTTTTAGTGACATCCTGACACTGAACATTCCTTCATCAACATTTTAGATGATAAAAATCAGATTACACTGTTCAATAAAGTTGCAATGCTCTCTTTTACAATGCTCCAAAGAATCATCAAATACAGAACTGCTAGCAGCAAACAGGCAGACACTGCACATTTTAGGAAGAACTACTAATTAGCTTGTTTAAAAACAAACCCCCTGGAAAAAAACCCAGATGTTATCATGAATGCACCGATTTACAAAGCTAAGCCGAGCTCTAAGAACATAAGGCCTTGTGTGCACAACTTCACCATTTTAATGGATCTTGTTCTTCATGGAAATCTCCAAATTATCTCAGAAACAGACACAATTACTGAATGCATTATCATTAGTTAGTCCCTCAAACTGCATAAAGGGAGTTTCTGCCCATCCTGGAGAAAATTCAGCTGCTTTTACATACCTTCACTAGTTGGTCAGGTAATGTTCCCTGTCTTTGGTACTCTTTATTCCTCCCCAGAAAAAAAAACCAGAGACCTGAAATCACCCTCATTACCTAATGTCCCAGGATGAGATGTCTCTCTGTCCTAAGGCACAAACAAATTAATTGCCTCCTCTGAACAGAAAAGTAAAGAGGATGTTTATTTCCCTGTGCTCTACAAGACTTGACATTTTGTGAAGGCTGTGTGAAATACTGATGAACCACAGATCTGAAACAAAATGTATGCCTTAAAAATCTGAGATGACAAGCTTAGATCACAGACATACAAGCCGCCAAGCATATGAATGATTTGGTTAACACTGACCTCCAGGTCTCATCAGCTACAAGCACAACCAGTACTTCTTTAAGCTAAAGCTGCTGATGCCATTTCCTATGTCAGCATTAACATCTTGGAAGACTAAGTTATTTTTTCCTGTTACTTCCTTGTGCTTGAACAAGATCACAAGTATATTGTCTTTAAATGCTCCCAGCTCGACAGGCATCAAGTTCCATTACCTTTTCCAACACCTGCTCCAGGCTGAGCTGTGCCCATCACCAGCAGAAACCTGGCACAAGCTGGTCCCCGTGCAGCCTCCTGCAAGCTAGGGAGCTAAGCTATAATCTGGAGAGATCCTCTCAGCCCAAACCGAGCCCTGTGCATCCTCCTGAAAGCTGGGGAGCAGCGAGAGCCCTCCCTCACCCCAAACCCAGCCCTGTGCGGCCTCCTGCAAGCTGGGGAGCTGCTAGAGCCCTTCTTATCCCAAACCCAGCCCCGGGCAGCCTCCTGAAAGCTGGGGAGCAGCGTTTCCCTCGGGGAGAGCCCCTCTTATCACAAATCCAGCCCTGCGCAGCCTCCTGCGACCCGGGGAGCAGCAAGAGCACCTCTCAGTCCGCGCCCCCCCGCCTGCCGGGGCTGCGGGGAGCCGGCGTGGAGCAGCCGGGACGCAGCCACATCCCTCCCGGCCCGGCCCGGCCCGGGGGCGGCGGCTCCTTCCGTCGCGCAGCTGACGCCACGTCCGCGCCGCTCGCCGGGTTCGCTTCCTGCTTCCCGGCACAGACTCACAGAATCGCTAGGTTGGAAAAGACCTCTTGGATCATCGATTCCAACCATTCCTGTCGACCACTAAACCATGTCCCTCAGCTCTTCGTCCACCCGTCTTTTAAATCCCTCCAGGGATAGGGACTCCACCCTCTCCCTGGGAAGCTGTTCCAATGCCCAGTGACCCTTTCCGTGAAATTTTTTTTCCTAATGTCCAGCCTGAACCCTCCCTGGCGAAGCTTGAGGCCATTTCGTCTCGTCCTGTCCCTTGTCACTTGGGAGAAGAGCCCAGCTCCCTCCTCTCCACGACCTCCTTTCAGGCAGTTATAGAAAGCAAGAAGGTCTCCCCTCAGCTTCTCGAGGCTAAACTCAGCTGAAGTCTCTCAGCCTGCCCTTGTATGGGAGATCTTATAATTCAGAAAATGGAAGACAGAACCATAGAATGGTTCAGGTTGAAAGGGATCTTAAACATTGTATAATTCCACACACTCCCCCCGCGATGGGCTGGGAATCATCTCAGTAATTGTATTTTTTGTAAGTGAAGGAAGAGATTATTTGTAATAAGTTACTAACCTATTATGTATTTGATTATGTATAGTTTTAGTGATTTTGGAATAAAATCGATGGAGACACACAATCAATGGAGATCACTCCCTTAGTTGCCCAGGCTTGATAAAGGATACTTGCTTTCTAAAACTGCAAGACGAGTCTTAGAGAGTTTCTTTGTTGACATTTTTGCTGTCACCATGGGGTTTCCCCCTGTGTTGGTGAGCATTTTTCTTTGTCAAAGGAGTGCCCAGCGCAAAATTCTGGGCAGAAAGCTGTCTGGGAGCCAGCAGAAGGAAGAAGTAGCAGCTGAGTTCAGGCTGGAGCCCACATTCCTTACCCCCATTCCTCTTATCAGTTGATTGACACCAAATGTAGCTGCTTAATTCTGTAGAGTTTTTAACTAGGTATTGTCAACCAGGTAAAATAAACAGAAGACTGAGTTAAGTGTTGGGCAGTCACGCTGTACCAGAGGGCTTTGGGAAACTTTAATAACAGAAATCATCAAACTTGCAGAGTGGGCTGCAGGCACAGCATATCACAGTGGCTGGGCTCACTGAGGCTGCCCATGGCTCTGCAATCCATTTTCTGCAAAATCATAGCCAGACAGATGCTCCGAATTCTCATCTGTATTCTGGTAATTTCCTCTAATTTGTAATTCTGGTAATTTCCTAAAGTCCACAGGGGCTACTGAACTTATTCCTATCTTTAAGCAGAAGGATCCAGTTCCAAAGTGGGCATTTACATTTAATATCACTTGTTCTGCGATACTTGATGTCAGTTGCTACAGATGATCTGTTTTTGTTTTATTTTGGTTTTTTTTTTTAATTGAGTGAATGCTTGTGGAGAAGGAAGAATTAATGCTGGGAAAAAAAACTTGGAATGTAATGTATAGTCTGTATTAGTTTCTAGATGTCTGTTTCACATCATCTGCATCCTCTGTAAAGGCTAGGAATTATTAAGAGAATGAAGTAATCTTTTCCTATTTTTGCAGCCTAGAATGCTGAGTGGTAATGAAATGGAAAACATAGCAAGCCATACAGCACTCTTGGGAGTTTCCGTGGAGAATTCTATTGGATGAACGTCTGACAAAAATGCTTTGGAGATTTGTTTCCCTCTTATCTGGCTCCTTTGAAAGACCAGAATGTGATTTTACTTGCTGTGGTGATACGCTGACATATAAATTATTACTGCAGTCTGTCTCTGCTACCGGATTCCCCACTGCCATAAAGTGCTAAAAATATGCAGAAAAAGCAGATTATATTTGTCACAATATCTTACCAATTTGCAACAAGAGATGCTTACTGGTAAGCAGACTTCAGTATTACTGGAGGAGTGGCTAAGAGGCTAGGTGTTTCGCTGCACTGTGCAGGCTCCTTAGACACAAGGGTACACTACACAAGAAATGGAGCTGCTAGCATTTCCTTTGTAAAAAACGTGATTACCTTGTTTCATATATGGAGCCAGTGTGGCTGCAGACATTGTAATGTGGCTGATAACTTAACGAGAGATGTTTATGGACAATGTAGCTTTGGAGATGCAGTTTCTGTACTACACACAAGAGGGCTTTGGCAGCAAATTCCCGAGATATACCTAAAACATTTTAGGATGCACCTTAGTTACACTTGCTTTCTTCCTCACAGCCATGTGAGCTAGGAATTTGCTTAGAAAAAGCAACCCAAGAATATCCTAGTCATATCACACCAGGAATTAAGGAAATTGAAAAAAAATGGTATTCCACTTACTCTGTAACAAATCATAACTGTGCAATGGAAATGAGATACTTTTATTAAGCTTAAGCACTTTAATTTCACTTGACTTTGATACTATGAAATGTTTTTCTATCACATCTACCTCATTAACTTCTTCCCTGATCTGTTTTAGAGGCAGGCTGTAAATATGACCTTTGCTTATAGTTTGGGGATGGAGATCAGGCTATTCTTTAAGACTCCTATAATTCTCATCCATATACTAAGCACTTGAGGCCTTATTATCTTAAAAAGATGCCTGGAGAATTGCTGTCTAGGTAAGAGCCGAGAAGGAAGGTTTCAGTGTTGCTACATGTCTATCTGGTTTTCCCCAGTACATGTGCACCATGAGGTCCTGTGGAAGAGGCAGGAGACCAGGCTTTCAGAGACCAAATGGACATACTCAGTGGGGAATCACATATGTTGGAAAGACACACACAAGGAACTTCTTGCCTGGATATGGATGGAGAACAGAGCCTGACTGTGTGTCAGAGTGGATGGGAAGACACGCTTAGAGACCTAGAAAAGGTCTTCACTGTGCAAGAGTTGCAATGCAGGAGACCACTTGGAGGCTACATGGCAAGGCAAAAGGAGAATGCCCACCCTATGAAAGTCTCAGCAGGCAAGAGGCAAATAAAAGTCCCATATTTTAACAAGATTTCTTTATTAAAAAAAAGCTTTGCTCCATTTGTTTTCCTTGATAGGTCTCAGAAACCAAAATTAATACACCCTGCAAATCAAGGTGCTGAGACATTAAGTGGGAATACTCTCCAGCTCTTTTTTTCCCATGTGATTCTTTAGCAGCCAAAATTTTTTCTGTTCTGGGTGGACTGGTTCCTCCCTGTTCTGCCTTGTGTTGTGCCCTCTTTCCCCTAGTCTTCCTGCACAGTATTTGTTGTGTTCAGGCTTGTCACTTTCAGTGTTTGAGCTTCTCGGCATCTGTTCTACTTGCTCAGTCCACACTTATTAGCTATATATCTTCTTCTGCCTGACATGTTGCTTAAACCCTTGCTTGACTAAGATTAAATAACACAAACTTCCTTTTTTTTAAACTTTGTGTTTCCTACAGCAATTTCCAGTAAATCAAATTATGCTTCTCAGAGGTTTATGCAGTTCTTTGTATGTAGCTATGTCAGAATTCAAACCAGTGCTCTGTAAATCAATTTCCAGCATGTGCAGCTTCCAGAAGAGAAATGAGATCAACTGTTGCTTTTTACTTTCAATACTCATTCCTTTTTTTTGTATGGCATCTTTCTTGTCTATCTGAGGGATGTAAGGCTAAGGCTTCTTTTTGGAGGGGAATGTTTAAAGGCAGTATTTGAGCTTGGAAGCCCTACAGTGAAACACAGTGCCATTATCACTGGGGATTGACAAGTAGATGACTTGGAGGCCTTATTACTGAGAAAACTGACATGAAAAAAAAAAGGTTTGATCTTTGGGTATTTTACAGTGATGAAGATCAAGCCCAGAGGAAAATATCAGGAAATCTTGTGTTCAGTACAGCATTGAGACAATTTTCAGATGTCATTAGGTAGCATTAGAAGCTGGTGCACATCTGTGCTCACTGGCTTTTACTTTCCTGCAGATATATGGGTGAACAGTGAAGGGAATCCCTGCCTTCATCAGTTTACATGTGATCTAGTGCTAGTAAATCACCTCCTTCACAAATGCAAACAGAGCAGAGGAAATGAAATAAGCATTGGGGAAAACTGAGGAATTAATCTTGTGAGAAAACTATTTAAAAAAAAAAGTTTTGATTAATGTCTTAAATACATGCTTACCAAACTTACATGGATAGTTTTTGTAGTTCGAAAAAACAAACACTGGATATATGAGAGGAATTGCTCTTTTAAATCCAGACAGAAGCTAAGTCCAGAGAGAAGGTGAATATTTTGCTGATAGAAATGTGTTTCTAATAGGATTAACGATATGCTGTTTCCTGCTCTGAGCACTGATGTTCAGTAAAGCATTTAGAGTGACTGACCACAATGTGTCAAATCACTTTCTCTGGCTTTTACAAACTCCTTTCCAGCATTACACAATTAGTATAGTATTTCCACAGCAACGTTACCTCAAGGATCTCATTTGGACTTAGCACTAATTCATGAAACATAACTGCGCCAGGGCTTCTGCTGCAGAAGTACAACATAGGTTCAAAACAACTCTGAAGGAACTGTACTATAGATGCATTTTATCCAGTAAGAGTCCAGGGAAGAAATGCTGGTGATTTCTGAGCACAATGCCCTCCGAATCCTTCAGCACCCAGGTAATCTTGCAAGCAGAAAGGAAAGGGTAAAAGTAACTTGCACAAGCTCTGCTCTGCTCAAGCTGGGAGATTGATAATTTTGCTGCATCACATTGTCTGCATTAATAATTGACAGCAGATTTGGGAGCAATCACTGAATCATCTCAGTAACTCTGAGCAGCAGACTGATGTTAGTAGATCTAACTGACACCTAGTCTCCACAAAGATAAATCTAGATTAAAATTTTGAATCTTTTATGCTGAAAATCCTAGCTTAAATTCCGGAGTCTTGTGGTTTTTTTAGAGACCTCAGTAAATTGCAAATTAAATCTCTGGAGAAGCTAGTCTGTAAAATTGGCTTTTCCCTTTCATTGCAAACCTTTTTCAATGAATGCATGAAGGTGTTTTGATGAACCCTACTTTTTTAGTTTTGTGACTCTGTAGGAATTATTCTTCCTCAGCATGTAAATGAGTACCTAAATAGATTATGCTGATGTGGAAATTTAACCTCTATGTAGAGATAATTTATTCTTGACATGAACTTTTCTATCATCACAGTTGGGTCATAAACAGATCAGAGGTTAGCAGGCTCTAACTTTTCTTGACTGTAAAGTTAGTCTAGAGAGACTCTACAAGGACCTCTACGTATCTGGATGGTTAAAAGAAATAATTTAATAATGCTTCTAAATATAAGCACATATCCAGAACTTTGTAGGCCTCAATAAGGACAAGAACTCTCTAAGACAGAGATTATCACTGATAAATATTTTGTACAGTACCTGATTAACAGCTTGAACCCAACTGGGTTAAATGTTCCTGCAGTTGTATAGCCTTTGCTTTCCCTTGATTTTAACTGGAAATGAAAATGGCTGATCATTGCAGTGGCATGATGGTTCAGGTGTACGAATGCATCTGGTTTAGATTTATGAGAAGAGAGCTGATTAAACATCTGCTCAACACATGATTTTAGTATGGCTAAATAAAACTTCCAAGAAACTCTGCAAATACAGTTGGAGAAAACAGACAAGCTTGGGGTCTCAATCAATACTCGTGCCCCAAAACTCATTCATTTTTTCTTACTGCATCATTTAGTCTAACAAAACATTTAACCTTGCTTCAAAAACCTCATAAAGCTGTCACCCAGCCATCACAATTACAGCAAGGTCACAGCTGCTTAGTTTGCAGAACTACACAGGCACTTTCTTATTTTACAGATAGAAATTGGAGGTGTAAGAAAGAGATGGCAAAAGTTCAGAATAATGCTATAGCTGCTTAACAGTGTAGCCCTAACTAGAAAGACAACTATAATCCCAGTAATGTACACCTTTCAGAACTTCTACAGGGCAAAATGTGGTCTGTAATGCTGATTACTGTGTTTAAATAAACACTCTCTCTCAAGAAGTATTTCCCATTTAACTGATCCTACTGCTGAAACCCTACTGGTTCACAATAGCTTGTTGCCATGGTTGGGTAATGATGTCTCACATTCTGCCCTGTGTCCATGCCAGAAAACAAATGAGAACGATTTTTTTAATGGCTAGGAGTTATGTAGCAGCTCCCTGGAAGGCCTGAAGTGAATCACAAGTGAGAAAACAAGATGCCCTATTGACCCCTACCTGCACCGTACCTTTATGCCAGTGAAGTGATGCAGTGAAACTCTGTAAAGAGATGCTCTGCAGGTATAAAATCAAGGTTGTGGAACTGCAATTTACCTTGTCATCTAACAGGTTTCAGTGGAGTGAAAATCAGCAGGAGTGAACCTAGTGATCTGTGATTTCCAACCTAGTGATTCTGTGAAGTGCAGCTTAGGGGCTCACACATGCCCTCAGAAACTGGTCTGTCACACTTTTCCACCCCTTCATTGCAAACTTTTTTCTATGAATATATGAAACTAATGTGGTCCTTCTGAGGTTTTTGGAAGAGGGTAAGCTGCTTGTGTCCTTCCCTCTGCCAGGGATCCCTGAGGAGGAAAGCAACAAAGCTGGTGAAGGGGCTGGGGAACAGGGCTCATGAGGAACAGCTGAGAGAGCTGGGGTTGTTTAGCCTGGAGAAGAGGAGGCTGAGGGGAGACCTCATTATAACTACCTGAAAGGAGGTTGTGGAGAGGGGGTGCTGGCCTCTTTTGCCAAATGGCAGGGAACAGGACAAAAGAGAATGGCCTCCAGGCAGCTCTGTGTCAGGCAGCAGTTGCCGCCCTACTGCTTCTCTCTCGCTACCTTTCAAATCAGGTTAAATCTGTCCTTCTAAGGCGGCGGCATCTGGGAGGCAAAGCACAAGAGGAAATCTCTTGTAAACGCAGCCAAACAGAAAAAAGCTGTAAGAACCAGCATCGCTACTGCTGCTCGGGGCCCAGCTCCCCCCCTCTCCTCGGGGCAGCGGAGCAAGGAACGAGGCAACTTCAGCCCCGAGGCGAGACCAGGCTGCAAGGGCTCCCCGTTCCCCACCCTGTGCGGGCTCAGGCCCCTCGCGCTCAGCCAGGGGTCCCCGGGACCGAGGGCACAAGCCGGGGCGGGGCTCGGGTCGGGCTACCTGCCGCCGGCTGCCGCTCGCCGGGACGTGGCGGCGACATGAGGCTTAGCCTGGGCGTCCTCTCCGTCGTCGTTGCCCTGGTGGGGGTCTCGAGCTTCGTCTTCCTCGTGGTGGCCATCGCCACGGACTTCTGGTACATCATCGACGCCTCCAAGCTGGAGACGTCCCGCAACGGCACCGAGGGGCTCAGCTCGCACTCGGGGCTGTGGAGGACCTGCCGCGGTGAGGGCCCAGCCTCGGGACGGGGGTTCCTCCCCTTCCCTCTCCTTCCTCCCCTTCTTCCCCTTCCCCCTCCCCCTTCCCCTCCGCTCCCCCCCCCATCCCTTTTCTGTCCTCTCTGCTTTACTTTTTGCCTTCCACCCCTCCTT
>WAAB01025902.1:91654-122119 GCA_013389865.1 Piaya cayana
TATGATAAATGGATACAGGAAGCTAGAATTACTTTTTTTTTTTGTTTGGGTTTTTTTTGTTATTATTCTAGAAAAGCTTGGTTTGAACATTGTGGATAGATTGCATGAGAGGGAAAAATGACACAAAGATGGTTTATGATGGAAAAAATAGTGTGATAATACATACATAACAACCCTCTGTTTACACAGCTATCAAAATGTTATAGGGATCAATAAATGTAAAATAATGTAAAATATTTTTACATGGGAGGAAACAACCATGATACATTAATGTATTTAGTGGAGCAGCTGGAGAAAACAATGACAGACAGAGAATTGGAGCTGATGGTCAGCAGCAACAAAAGAAAAGGTCAACAATTTGCTTGATTGGTTCAACAGAGGACATGTGACAGAAAAGAAAGCATTTAACCAAACCATCTGCTGGATCTCACCACCCAAACAGAACAATGCCACTCACTGTGATCTATGTGATTGAGGTAACCAGGGCTACTTTTAATTTAGGTTGTCAGCGGCTACATGATATACAATGCATCACCTGTTATCCAGCTGGGCTTAGTGACTGAGAACGGTTTAATTGCTTAAATATATCCATGCAGACGTATCCTTTATATTTGTAGTCTCTGCTTGAAAAACAGGCTGTGGTCCTGCAAAGGGCTTGCTCTGCACATTATGTTTTTCTCTGTACAATATATTTGTCCTGCCAACCAAAAGCCCAAGAGATTGTCCAGGTCCTTCTCTGTGCAGCACAGGATGAGACTTTGATCCTGATCAAGGGCTATACACTCAATAATTATTACTACATCCAAAGACACCTTAATAAAATATTAAAATATTAACATTCTTCATTTTTCTCCAGACATGCATGGGACATTTGTCATCCTGATGCCCCTCAGCTTGATACTGATGATTTTTGGAGGAATGACTGGATTCATCAGTATTCTTGCCAGGGCCTACCTACTGCTTCTAATGACAGGACTGCTTTTTCTTTTTGGAGGTACTATATCAAGCTTCTGGCTTAACTGTTTTGAATAATAAGTGATTGTGTCAGTTTGTTTTCCAGGGTAGAAAAGCTAAGCAAGAGTTTGCTTTCCTACTAATACTAGTATTTGTTCACTTGATGTCTGCTCAGCTTCTGGTGGATTTCTGGAATAGAAAGCTGTCACTTAGAGTCAGGAAAGGCATAAATAATCCCTACAACCATACATCCTTGTGGAGTGAGTCACACTTTAAAATAATTAACTTACCGTGCCCATTAACACAAAATATTTACTACCTTCTCTGCACAGTGCCCAGATTCTTTACAGATGGGGCAGTGGAGTAATGGAGAAGTGACTATGGAACTAGTAAAGCGTAGGGTTTAATAGCCTTGCACAGATGTTACTTTTTCTAGAAGTTAGAAACCAGCCTGAATTCACATCACTGACCTGAAATGCAAGAATCTCCATCTCCATGGGCTTTCTTACATAGACGTAGATGACTGTATGTGGTGCACAGCAACGAGAAATCAAGATGTGTTATCATATAGTATTGAAAACAGAGATCTACGTGCAATAAATATCTGTAAAAGATGTGACAAGATTTCTGTTGCAGGAGGCTTGCAGTTATACATGTTTATTCAGTATTTAACAGTGTGAATTAAATTCAAAAGACTGAAATAACCCTGCTCTTACTTCCCTCTCACCCTTCCTCTAAAACCAGCCTCATCTAGATTTCAAAGTTAAATAGGGACTAAGTGGTAATTTGGCCTGGGTAGATAATAAGGAGTAGCAAAAAAGCTCTAAGAGATATCAAAGTAGTTATTTTTAATTTCTGCAGTAGGTGCTAACTAGCTGAATATGTTTTTCTTTCCCAGCTCTTGTTACACTTACTGGGATCAGTGTCTATATTGCATATTCAGCTGCTGCCTTTGAAGAAGCTCTCTGCCTCCTGAGGAGTAAAGATCTCCTGGTAGAAGTTGACATCAGATTTGGCTGGTCACTGGCACTAGTCTGGATCTCCTTTGTCACAGAAGTGCTCACTGGGGCTGTATTTCTTCTGGCAGCAAGAGTTGTGGGTCTGAAACGGCAACATGAACAGATATTATGAAAACAGGTATCATTACAACAACAGAAATGTGCAGAACCTAGAAATGTGGGTTGCTTGGTCCATGTGTTCACTTGGGGTAATAAAAGTGGCAATGCTGTGACTAAGTATCTTGTCAGCTGCAATAAACCCTGTTTCTCACAGTTAGCTATAAAACAAAAAGACTCTGATAAATCAGTAAAACATTTGAAGTTTTGTCAATAAGGAAACCCTTGTGACTTTAGAAGAAAGTACCTTCCAGTGTTAGTGTTTCCAAAATAATTTCAGCTGGCAGGACATGAGACATCTCCATTCATTGCTTAGAACAAGGCATATTTCTTGCTTTCTTTTCTTCTTTTTACTGTCCCAACAAAGTACCTCAGAGTATTTTGCAGGCCAGTCTGCTTGGTCCATTTGGTTTTTGGTTTCTTCTGAGACTCTTAGTAAGCAAGGCTGAGATTCTGGTTGTGTTTGCAGCCTTTGCTAGCAGAGATGCTCTGAGGTGGCTGCTTCATGGTAAGTAGTGTGACCTCCCTGCTGCCTTTGGAGTCACAGAAGGATACATGATGGCTATACACCTGAAACCAGCAGAGAGTGTGAGGAGTAAATATCCTCAATTAATGTTGCATACTTAACATGGTTTTGTTGCATGAAGTAAAATCAAAATAGAGATCCAGAACAGGAAGAACTTCAGAATGCTTGGAGAACTCCAATGATAATCCCCAGCATTAGGGCACAGCTAGGACATCTGTTGAGGTGAATATTAATCTATAGTCTGGTGTATACCATCTGTATTGGTAGGATCTTTCTTTTCCCTCATGTGTCCCCAGAGAGGCTGTCCTTTCTCCTGCACTGCAATCACTGTTTCTTAGTGACAACCCAAAACTGAGCTGATTTGAGAGACCGAAGAACCTTCAGAAGCCTAATCCATGTCATCTCTATTCTGTCATCTCTATGTGATGTCTAAGGAGAAACACAGCATCATATTCTCTTTTCTAAATTCATTACTTAGAGGGTAAAAACAAAGAAATGAGTAATTTTCTAAAAATGAGCTTTGATGCTATGATAAGATGAAAGGATTTAAGGCCTTGATTTTGTGAATGACTTGATTTTAGTTATCCAGCAGACAGTAGTGACTGTGATGATGATGTTCTCAACGCAGTGCAGTGGTGAGTATACTGCAAGGGAAAGACAGCTGCTTTTTCAGATGTTTTAACTAACTACTGTAGCCAGACCCAGTCTATCAGATGATCAGTCTATACACGCTTATGTCTTTCAGCTATTAATAGCTGCCTTCTCAATTCTGTAATGCAGAAGATGTATCTGATGCATTTCCCTGTTTTTACCTAGCAATTCTGATGATTCTTCGTTTTCATGAAATCAATAACATACTTTGTGCTAGCATATGTTTAACTTGTTTAACTTGTGCTGAAAACTGCTGAGTAAAACTGAACACACAGGATACCTGAATTTCATGTTAGGTGCCAAGCAATCTAGCTTTTCCTTCTTAATTTTAACTCTGGGTAATAGAATTTAAGAGAAAATTCACTGCAGTGCCCACTGAAGTTAATGTCTGCTGTGGCTTGGAATAAAGATTTGGATGTGTTAACAGCTTCATTGCATTCCTGTTAGATCATGTATTTCTTGAGGACTTCAGCATTTAGAGTTCTTGACTGTGACTTGGGCATCTTTGTTGGGCAAGTCCCTCATACCTCCTCCAGCAGCGTAAAGGGCATCATTTACCTACCTCTGTTATATGTCAGAACAAATTTATCATTGTGTCTTGTGTTACAGATTGCACATTTACTCTTACTGAGCTCAGCTCTGATCTTAGTCCTATGATACCAATCGCTTTGCAAAAACAAATAGTGGCAGGGAGCTTCCCAGAGCTTATGGTCTTTGGAGATATAAGGAAGCATTATTACTGCCATGCTGTGAATGGAGAACTGAGGCAGAGAAACTGCCCAAGGTCACATGAAACCATAGTTTCTGAATTCCAGTTTGAGACTTTAGTTGGCAGACCTTGCTTATTATCAGAATGAAATGAGGTTAGAAATCCTGAATAGACCAAGCAGTAGAAATTCTGTGAATAGACACTACAATTTTGTAATTTTCACTTGCTCCTGCTTTGGTTTTCACATATTTTCCATGTTGCCTTATGTTGGGACTGTGTAATTGAGTGATTTTACAAGTTGGAGCATATCAAACCGGCTCTATAAGAAGACTAAGAAAAAAAATCCTTTGTAGACACAATTCCATGTGCTTAAGACAATTATGTAAAAAAGTAATATTTCAATATTTTAGTACTGGTGGAGCTACTTATAATACAAATCATATGATACTACTCAGAGATTACTATAAGCTGTAACAGCAAAATATCATCTGAGTTATTTTTTGAATATTTATTACAGATGTTATTTTTTATGTTTTGAACATTGTAAAATTAAATAAAGTGACATCTCAGAACTGGGAGTTATTTACAAAGACATGGAAGAACTAAGATATATATTCTTTAACTTTTTCTGCAGATCTATTCTACAGTTTCTATGATGCTTTCAAAGTACCTGTGTCACCTGTGGTAGGTATTTATAAGTTAATTATGCAGCTGCAATAGGAAGTACTCAAATGATCAAATCTAATTAGAAAGCAAATGAATCTGTTATTGAATTAGAGCAATTCTCATTTCCAAGGCTTTCCTGAATTTCTCATTCTGGCTTCCTGCAATATCTGGAGCAATAGTAATAAAGAGTATCTTCTGTTCCTGAATATTTGTATAACCCATGAATTTCTCTAAAATTCTTTCTGAATACAAAGAAAAAAGATGGTTTTGAACAGTCAAACAAGCCATGAATGTTTTGAAGAATTATGCTAGAAAGAGAAAGTATCCTGGAAAGGGCTTTATGTAATTTGATGCAAGTGACCTTATCAGCTTCTTCCTCTTCTTGAAATTAGTGTTTATTTAATACTGCATTTCTTTGCTTTATTTTCCCCAAAATGCATTACTGAGAAGAGGACACTGTCTGTTCCCATTGTTTTCAAGTGAACTAATAGGCAATCAGTTGCATTTAAAGTGAAGAAAAACAGATGTATTGAGCAGAGTAATACTGTTTGAGCAGGTAGAGTGTGCAGAGCTACTGGCCAATACCACTCACTAATTTAAAGGCTTTCTCAAGGGATGGCAGCGAAGGATAGAGGAGGTCAAAGGAATCATTGAGGCTGAAAAACCTGCAGATCCACAAGACATTTAGAGGAGATGCTGATTAATATAATGTAGACACGAAACCGCAAGGATCAGTCTGGGTCTGTGCTATTCCTTAGTTGGCTCCTGCAGAGCAGCTTAGATATCTCTGTCATCTCTGATGACCCGGGGGAGACTATTGCTTCAGACACAGCTTCAATAAAAGTAGCTCCATGCATTTGTTATCAGTGATCCAAAACCAAAAGACCTGTATGACTCTGCATGTGATTAATCATTTCTTCTTTCCAAATTTAAAAGGGTGACAGGTTGGAGACCAAATAGGACATGCCCTGTCCATGCGTGGTTGGTAAGCAGAAAGGCAGAGAGAGAATCTGCCCAGAACCTCTCCATTAATGTGACAACAACAAGGCATGGAGTGCCTGCACACTGAAGCTGCTAGGGAAAACTGGAACTGCTCCATAACACGAGTCCAAAAGACAGATTTTTCCCAAGCTTGATTGACCCCTTGGGATCTCAAGTAGTTTCAGCCTTGCTTGTTTTGTATTGTTTTGCAAATGAAATCCAATGGTCTCAACTGTTTAAAATTGAAAAACAAAACCTGAAGAAATCTAAGCCTACTTCATAAATATGGATATCCCTTTCTCTGGTCCATTTTGTAAATTCCTTGCAGCAAAGCAGTTTATAGCTAACCAAGCTCTGTCAGTAAAAACCACATCCCTTGGCCTTCTGACCATCATTTTCATATTGAGAGATGGAATTGCCTCTGCTCTGGACCAAAAAGGTTAGAACAAATGCTCTTCCTTGGTGCATGAGAATCAAAATGTCCCCAGAATTGGTATAACCATGCTCAAGGGAGGCTACCCTGTGCCACAGTAGTCCCAGTTTGTTCACTAAGTGGGCACAGTTGTTAGTCTAGCAGTTGCAATCTCGTGGGAGTTTGGTCAGAAGGTCTTGGAGGCCAGACAAAACTATTTTGAAGGCCAGGTCCAACTTCTAGAGTCTTAACCATCCCTGCTTTATGTTATAAGATCTTTAACTACTGGATTGGAGTCTAGTTAGGTTACAAAAAGTTAGATCTTTTTATTTTTACTAAAACATAACAATGCAGTTTTGCTGCAGTAGCTTTCTCTTATGTTTGAAACATTGGCTTTAATCCTAACTATGCCAGGCTTTTCAGAACTCCACATTCAGTCTTTAGATGCATATTAACGGTGGCAGTACACATTGTGGGATCACATTTTGGCATTTGTGTTGCTAGCAATCATAGTCTGAATGCTCTGACTTGAGAGATCTTTTCTCTTTTTAGGTTGGCTTGCACAGAAAAAGCGGTCTCTGCTGACATCTCATGGCTACACTAAGCAGTTGACTGTATTTGGAAACAAACTGTTCATTTTCATATAGTATTTTTTGTGTGGTTTGAAAAGGAGCAGAGACTGTCATGCTCACTAGGCCCTAGCTCCTGTATTTTATAGCCCAGAGCATCTCATCTGGAAACTGCCAAACCCCTGTCGGTAATACCTCCCAGCTGCTAGCCGTCTTAAGTTAAAATGTCATGTGATGAGAAATGTATTGTTAATCCTCTCTGTTTTATTTTTTTAAATTAATCACAGAAGATTCTTAAAGATTTTTTTATGCTTCTGTTCTTAGGAGATAGATAGATGCTATAGTCATTCCAGTGATGGTTATATTTTGATCACATCAACCAGTATAGTTTTTTTGCTTATATTTGCGGCAAAAATGTCAAAACTATTCAGCTGAAACTAGTCAAATGAAATGTCTGAGGAAGGAAATAATAAGAAAAAAGTAAATACCTGTATATGATGGGTTATTTCCTGATAATGACAGACTGTCTGAGAAGTGAACAATTGAAAAGCATAGATTTCAGAGTCAATCCAGAAAATGTAAGAGGGGACCTGCAGGAAACAGCATGCTGCGTTTTTCTGTGGCTCTTAATTTCTTCACCTTCTCTGAATAAAAACAGTCAGGAAGCTCTGCTGTCAGTATGAGCTGAGCAACTTCCGTGAGATTTGTCAAGACATTGTTGAATTTTGAAACTATGCAACCACTGTCCAAATAGAAGAGACAACTCTAACCTCTTGCATTTCTTAGATTCAATCTTCCTTTCCTTTCTTCTACCTTTGTGTAGACTACTCAGACTTATCTGTAATTCTTCCAAGCCAAATCACTAGGGTAAAAAATCTCTGGAAAATGTTCTCAGCTGTGGTATGAGAGTAAGTTGCTAGGCTTATATGTTGAATGAACACTGTTTAGGGATAATTCCTTCATCCCTGAACTGTAGTCCCCAAGCCAATGTGCAGCAGTTAGTTAACAATATGCAGGTATATGGAATTAGGTATTAGAGGGAAAAGAAGAAGGATGCAATAGCATACCCTACCATAATGAAAGTGGCATTGCCAGATTGAAATCTCTTGTTATGCATGACCCAGCTTCTCAAACTCCTACCTAAGAAAACACATTTTTGTAATCTTATAGGAGCCTTTTTGGGTTCCATCACCATTGAAGACAAGGTGCTAAACTTAATACATGTAAAACTGTCAGAAAGGATGGGACATGAGACTGTAAATATGCAAGTTATCATCAATTAATGAGTTACTGTTTATCAGCCAAGCTGCCACAACTGTATATACTTACACTCTCAAGTCATCTCCCACCACTCTTGAGAATGAAAATGTGTTTATTCAGAACACCACCTTTACAGCCTTGTCCAATTCACATAATGGCTTAACATATTGTATTTAATATTTCACCTGGAGCAGACCAGAGCTGGTGAGCAGTGAGCTATTAAAAAGCAGTATCTTGGTTCTTGTGATAGTCTGATTATGCCACTCCTTTCAAAGCTAGCTGAAAGATTCCTTCACTGGGGTTGGAGGGACGGCAGGCAGTTCCCTGAAGAGCTTTTGGCTCTTTATTTTACTCTTTTCATTTTTGCCAAGGACAAGGCAAACACTTGTCATGGAAGCCTGGGATTCTCTCAGTGTAATGCTCCCTAGGTATTGAAAGGAATTTGACTGCCAATAGTTGAAACAGCATTTGCTAATGGCTTATGCTTCTGGACAACTCATGTGGCTGCTGAAGGAGGTAACATATTTCTCCATCCAACCTGGCCTTCTCAAATATTTATAAGCTAATGTTGTATGCAATGTCTGCAGCATACAGAGAGGCTGAACTGAATTGCCCTATGGAGGAGTGTCTATTACCACAGCCTTTTGGAGTTGGCTGCATCAGCACTGCGGAAACCCTTTGGCATCATAAACCTTTTATTGCCGTAGCTCCCATTTGACAGTGAAACATTTAATTATGAAAAAAACCCCAACCCAGAACCCACGTAAAAAGAATTTTATAACTGTCAGGCAAAATCTGTAGAAGGAACAAAATTTGTAGGACTTGCAATAACAAGCCTTTTGAGTTATTTGCCTTTCTGTTTATAAACATACATCACAGGCGTAGCAACAGGTGTAGCCAGCAGTCTTGGACTCTGTATTGCCCTCCTGCCTGTGGCAAACTTCACATATGAATGGACCTTGATTTGGTCCAGGGCACTTCTGATAAAATATTAAGTTCTACATAAATAGTCAGGCCTGTTTCATTCAATGAAGAAGCAGATAAAAGACATTTAATACAGTGTGCAGCTTAAAAGGGTAAATATTTCTTTCTCAAAACTAAGGAATAATGCAATATTTAATTAAAACAAAAGCACAAAGAAATAGCTACAGGGTGCTTTCTCAGCCAATAGAAGTCAAGACATTCACAAAGCCTATCTTTTAGATTCAGCCCTACAGGACTGCCTTGTCCTCAAGTATTCATTGTCTAAGCTGCTACTACAATTTATGAAAACACCCAGGTGACAAGATTTGCTACTATGAGTGTAATTTTGCTAACATTTACCACACCGCACCTTTAATTGAATCATTCATTTAATTGAATCATTGGACTCGATAATCCAGTGGGTTTTTTCCAACCTGGTGATTCTATGATTCCATGATGCAGTCCCCTGATTGTGTGCATCAACAAGATACTCTGGTGTAAGTCTTGAGGTACTTGGCACACAGTAGTGATGGGGTTTGAACCAGCTGTAACTATCCTGCAAGCACCACTGAAGTAACAGGTGCAAACAAGTAGGGGAAAACATCACTGGGGACTATGTCTTTAGAGGGAAGTGTTCTGCCTGGCTTCTGTGGTTGCCACAGATGAATGTCTAAGTGGAAATTAGTGTTAATAATCCATCTAAGTAGCAACATCTTTGCTGAATGGGCTGATGAAGAAAAAGGCAGAGTACAGTGTCTTTATTGTCCTAGTTTAGTGAATGCTTGCTTGTAACAGTAATATGCAGAGACATGGGACTCTAGCTGTATGCAGGGAGCTCTGCTGGGTCAGATTTCTCTTGAAAAGGGGATCTGGCTGGCTGTGTGGGTAGCCCAGAGGCTGTAACATCAGCAACATAACACTTCCTGTACGGCTATCCAATAAAAAACCCAAGCTACTGCCCCCAACCCTCTCCTGGGCTCACACCTGCCCTTCAGAGTCTGTCTTGGGCTCACCTTCCTGCTTTTCTGTTCACCAGAAAGTACTTTTCCTCCTCCTTGGCAATAGGAACATTGGGACCCTATGTCACCATAGCAACTGCAATATCTTTCTTATAATTCAAACTGCCCTCCCTAACTTAAGGTCCTCTTCCTACACACCATCTAGAGCTCATCAATCCTTCCCTGAGCAATTTTGCATTCTTTTCTGGAGCAGTAACTCCCACACCCACTGTTTATAAAGCTGCTTCTCTGCCCTTTTATTTCCAAAAGCCTGATGAACTGCATACTCACCCATTTGGGAAAAGTATTGAATTTGATACAGGTGAGCCTTAGTCTTTTCCAAGACCAGCTAACCCTGTGAGTAACGCCCTTGTTTTGTGTGTGCCTGTGGGAACTGTTGCCCCAAGGAATTCAGAGAATAATTCAGAGAGCAAACTGCTCAAATAGCAAACCTTCTTGCAACAACTAATGCCTTTGGGATTTAGACAACATGACAAGCACTAAAGTACTTAAGGCTCTTAGAAAGCAGCACTTGCCCGCAAGATGACAAGTGCATTCCCAAAATCTTACTTAGCCACTAACTACCTTTGTGGCATTAGACTAAATGCTATCAGTTTCTGTGCTTCACCATCTTTAATGACAATGTTCCTACTCAATCACCTCAAGTTGAATAAATGAATTTACTAAGCCTCCCCAACAGCTCAATAACAGATTGAATAGTTTTCATCAGATGTTCTTTCATTATATACAGTGATTTCAGCCTGCACTGTCACTTGCAAACCATGCAAGCACTGCAAGTCAAAATAAATGTTTTCTAACTTGGTTAAAACATTATTATCTCTAAATAGCAAAGTTATGTGACAAATAAGGATACAGTATAAATTAGTGCTTGAAATGGGTTTTGCAACACATATAATCATAATTCGGCATTTAACCAAACTAATTTACAAACCATTATCATGACATGGGCACCCAAATAACTGGTAGCTGTTTGTAGGGGTGTATTTTTACAGCACGGAAACAGTCCCTGCAATAACAGCATTCCTGGTTCTATATTCCTGTGCTTTGCCTGAGCAGCCACTGCACGTCACTGTTGTTCCACACAGAAAAGTTGAAAGAGATTTATGTGAGCAGGTAGCAGTACTTGGGGAGTCTTTGCCTTTTCAATCAAGAGAAGAAAATGCACTACAAACTGAGGGATGGAGCTTACTTAAGTCAAGGGGGATTTTTTTCCCCAGGGCTGAAGGGAGGTCAGACCTGCTACTCTTTCGCTTTTTCATTACCTGTGCAAAAAGGCTTTATCCATCTTTTATCTTTAAAGGTGTATAAAGAGAATAATCATTAGCCAGGGACACAAAGATCCTAAGGGAATTACCTGCTCTTGACAGGCCCTGTATGAACTGTGACAAATCATTAAACCTCTTGATGCTCAAGTTCTGCAGAATGACGGTGTATCCTGCCTCACGGCATTACTGTCAGAGCTGAAACTGAAGATATGAGATGCTCCAATGTAACTGTAACAGCAGTGCCATGTATACATTCTTAGATTTGGAGCATTTCTTCCTTCAAGTGAAGGGGAAATTTTGGAGCATTATGTTGTGATTTTAGAAATAAAAAGCTTGAGAATTTGGCGTGATTGTTAAGCCTAGAAAGCCAGCTAGTGGTCTGAATGATGTTTTCTAGAAGCACAATACTCCTAAGAAAGCTTTGTCAACAACTATGTCAGGTCACATAAAACGACTAGCACTAAGCTTCTCCTTTCAGTACTTGCCACTAAAACAACAGGATTATTCCCAGTTCACCACATAACTTTTTTCCCCAGGTTTTCAGCAATTGCCACATTGTCTGGATACAACAGGGATTAATTCTTAATTCCTTGTTCAATAAATTTACATACAAAACAATTAAAGAGGAATAAAACTGCCGGTAAAGACAATTCCAGTAGATGGTAGGATGGAAGAGGCTGAAGGATAAAATAAAAAAATAAAACAAAGCTATGAGAAACTATTGAGGAGAATTAACAATAGAACAGATATATAAACTTGACAGAAAATCATTTAAGAAGCAGGGACCTTGTGGGACCTTCTGTAGCACTCAACACATTAAAAAAAGTAGTTTCCCATCCATGGGCATACCATGCTTGCGACACATCCGTGAGAGGTGTACTTACCAGGTCTTGCTGTTGCAGCCCAACTTGGCTACTGATGACATATTAATTTATCACCTGGATGGCAATCCATGGATCTGGGCTCATAAGGAGGAAGAAACACTTCAGCAGCAGGTGACACTGAGGTGCTACGTGGTCATACTCAAGCCAGATTTACTCTGGCTCCAGTTTCAGCAGCAAAGCTGAAGGACAAATTTCATTATGAAGTAGCAGTGCTCCTGACAGGCTTCTGTGGTGCATGATGACTCCCATGCCATTGTGTTCTCCTGATAATAATACCCTGATTTGTGATGATTATAGTTTTGTCACAAGTGCTTTTCTGCATCTCTGGTCTGGAGAAGAGATGCAACCTGAGAAAATCATTCTTACATTTCTTCCTGTGTGCCTTGCAAAAGGTAGGAGAAATCAGATGCCGGGTCTGTAAGGTTGAGCCCTGGCACTTCCCACACTGGGAATACTTGCATAGACACACAAGTACCTGCATCTTTCTGGCTGTAGGTAGAAGCTAAGCCTCTGCACACTTGACCTGAGGGCTGCTGTAGATCCTGTGTCACAGAAAGGAAGAAAATTCCACAAAGAAATTATCCTGCAACCTCCAGCCACAATCTTAATCCTTTGAGACACCTTAAATCAGGCCAGAATTCTTCACACGGCACAAGAACAAGGAGTTTTGTTTCTGAGGTTACAAAACCAATGTTTATTTCATAAGCCTAGATCCACAAACATGAGAGGAGAAGAGATCATGCTGCTAGAGGGAAGGAAACCCTTTCTTGAAGCAAATGACTGGGCTGTAACACTGCATCCTACTGAGACAGGGATGATTTATAAAAGAGAAAACATATGGCTTGGTGATCAAAACAGTTGCCTCAAGATTGCTGAGCTGAATGAAGAAGTGAAGGGACACAGAAGTGAATCAAAGTTTAGAATTGAAGGCAGAGGATGAAAAGTGTCTGTCCTTCTTCAGACTTTGTGAGAAAATAGCATTACCTTTGACTGCGACTTTTGTTCTCCATTTTGTGTCACTCCTGTGCTGCTAAGGGATGTGTAATTTCAGACGTCTTGGTCTCTCTCTCTCACAGCAGCACACATTGGTCATCCCTGCTGCTGCACTGCCCAAAGTATTCTTGACCTGCAGCTGTTTTATTTTCTATGAATAACAGATGAAAGTAACCCAGAAAAAATGATGGGCCAGATTCTACTCTGAAGCAGAAGCCTTGGCAGAGAAAGTAGGGCCATGGGGAGTCACAGCTGCTGGGTAATAATGTCCTGGTGCTCACTGGCTCTAGAGCCTGATTGACTGCTCGTTCATTCCCCAGGCAGGCCTAAAGAGGAGCTGTGCTTCGCCTTGCCCATTGATTGAGCTGAGAATTGTAATTTAAACCTGTAATACCTAATTTTTACTGGATCAAAATTTTAGCAGTTACTTTGCTGGTGCAGTTTTCAGCAAGGCAGCTCTGAACAGATTCAGGTTCTTTGTGTGGCTAACGCTGCTGAATGGCTGGAGCCAGAGATATCTGGCTCTGACCTGACACCATATATTGTTATTGTCTGTAAAACTGCAAGATTTGCTTTTGTTTTGTTTGCTAGATGAGCCCAAATGGAAGCTTGAGGATCTATTTGCAAACTCAGTTATCTAAAGCTTTTCAGTATACATGCTTGTAGGCCCAGCTTTGTATTATTTAGAGCTTTTGCTTATTGTTTTAGGTTTAATGTGTTTGCTCTCTTGATGGCTCCGTCAATATATATTCTGAGCTGAAAAAGTTAAGTGTCAATATATAAAAAAAAAGATATGGCCAAAAATACCCATCCAGAGTTTGGAGATGGAAGGCAAATTGCAGCTTTGTCAATAGTGTGTTTGGGAGCATTTTAAATAGTGAATCACTTGATGCTAGCTATTGTAAATATTGGTTTAAAGGTGCTATAAAATTCATGGTGCACAGTTAAACCTTCCTCCAAATCCTGATCTATTTATGCTGCCTCACTTAGTGTCAGATCCAAAGATGACTGAATGTAATAGTCTTCACCAAGTTGTTAAAAAATACAGTAGAGTTTCAGCAAACGCCCATAATCCTGCAGTAGGAGCACAGTATATTTTCTTACAGTTTTTGTTAAATTAGGCATACTATACTCCAGAACATTTTTTTTAATATGACAGCTGATAAAAAATGGCATAGAGTGACATTCAAAGAAGAATATCACTCTGCACAGCTTTTTCTGTTGTAAGGTTAGACAATGAAAACTGTATTCAGCTCCTACCACAAACTGTAGCATGGGATGTGGTGACTGAGGTCTGAAACCTGAGCAGATCTGGTCTGAATATTATTTTGGCAATCAGATGAGGTCTGCTGTTTCTGCAGAGTCCTCTGTTGAATGCTGGATCTGATTAGAGTAAATCATTTGAGCTGTGATGCCAAAACAGTGAATCTAAAAAATGATTAATGTAACTTCTACGCAGTCCAAGCCCCACTCTGTGAAATCCTCTGTCCCATTGGCCTTAATCTCTACAAAGTCTTATTTCATCTTCTCAAAGGCATGTAAGTCCTAATTTAGAGCACTTAATTAGTATTGAGGGCTGTATTTCACAAAAATCTTAGTATCACCAGCATAGTCATATTTTCCAAGGATCTATATTGGTTGTATATGGAAGAATCTGGCTGGCTCTGTCCTAACACTGACTTCTGTTTTTCAATTTTTGTTTTCATGTAGATGCCTAAATGGAAGAAAAGTTTTTATGTATGGTAAGTGCTTTAAAATCTGGCTAAAACAGTTCTGAAGAATAAATTGAAATTCAGACTCTGTGAAGGTAAATCAGAGTTTTGCTGTTGTTGACCTGAGTGGAGCTGTCATGGGTAGATTTGGAGAGCTTTGAGTGAAGATTCATTTCTCAGTCTCACACAGACAAGTACTTAATTCTGCCCAATACTTATGACACCATGATTTTTGCCTGGAGTATTAGTATACCTGAACTCCACATGCAGAAAGGAATTAATGAGGAAGAAAATTCAACAGGAGAGTTATTCATGCTCATTTGGTTTTGGTGTACCTGTCTACTGCAGTACATCTGCATTTTTGCCCTTGTCTCCCCATTTTTCTTGCCATCCTTTTCCCAGGGAAAAAAGTGAAAGCAATTCTGCTGTGGGCAGGTCTGGAACCTGTCTGGTTCTTCACCTGTGGTTTCCATCACAAAGAGAACTGTGATTAAGGGTGACAGGGCCCTTAGGAGACTGGAAGGTGAGATGGCAGCTGGAAAAGAAAATGACAGGCCTCTAGAATTATCTGTTCCCATAGAACAGGTGTCAGCAATCGCAGATAAGGCAATGCCTGAAAGTTTCAGTGCTCCAGGCAGCACTGAGAGGGGAAGATGTGTTTGCAAAAGGGCATGTTCACTTGGTTATAGAGTGCATGTGTTGTGCTAAATGTCCTTAAATCCCTCTGGTAATGCAGCCGTCTGTAACAATAAATAGCAAATAACTATTGTCTCCTCTGGGACTACAGCTATCACACTTCCAAATAGGAGTCGTCCTGCTCTTTGCTGAGGTGTAAGAGACCACACATTTACTATGAGTTCTGGGGAAAAACAATGAAACACACATGATTTAACCTTCAATCTTAGATTGCTTCTGTTTGCATACTTTTGCATAAAAGAAATAATAACACTTCAAAAGCCCCAAGTAGCCCACTCCTCCCAGTTATCCTAGATTTTAAAAAACACCTGATAGATAAGAAATGTTTATATGTTAGAACTGAAAAGTGTTATGGCCTCTCTTTCAATCCCAATTCCTGCCCCATTGTTTCCAGGGACATTCTCATTTAAAATCCCTCTCCTCCCCTAGTAGATATACAATTAAAACCGCTCTCATTATGCAGTTTTTGTGATTGATACGAGTATAATAAGAGAGAGAGATCAGCTGAGAAGTGAGGAATCTAGCTGATTATGTACATACCTAATCTTTTAAAAAATTAGCAGAAACGTGTCCTCTGTGTTTTAAAATGTTCATGTGTATTTCTAGAAAAGAGGATAACAGAACAACTAGTAGAATCATAGAATCACAGAATCATAGAGAGGTTTGGGTTGGACAGGAAATTGAAGCTCATCCAGTTCCAACCTCCCTGCCATGGGCAGGGACACCTCCCACCAGACCAGGCTGCTGAAAGCCTCATCCAACCTGGCCTTGAACACCTCTGGGAATGGGGCAGCCACATCTCTTCCTTTTCATACCTACTGACTAGGAGTCTCTGTTTATTCACTGGACTCAGCATTGTACCTTTCCAACATCTGGTTACATTTCTCCAGCCAACACTGCTATTTATCCCTGCTGCTTGGATTTTATTGAGCTGGAATCAAACTGGTCATTGCATTATTAACACAGCTTAAAATATGGCAGTGGAATGACTGACAGCCTTCTTTGGTACTACATGTATGCTGAATTACCCAGATTTCTTCATGAGTCCCTATTCCTAGGTCCACAGAAAAGGCTGTTGAGGAGAACTGTGCTTTTTTTGTGAGATTCAGGGAGCAGCAGAAGGCAGAGAAGGGCCACAGACCCCAGAGGTTTGGGTTTTTTTCTGACCACGTAGGCTGTCAACTCTGATTCTTCTCAGGCTTCTGAAAACATCTCAATTACAAGGAGCAGAAGCTTTGTAGGGGTATTAGCACAGTCAGTTCCATTACAAGAACATGACATCTCTCCTTCCCTCCCATGTCCTTGTCTTCCTGCTCATCACTCTTAAAATCACTTCCTATTTTCAGATTTTTCCATTATTTTTGCACATACCTTCCACTTCCTATCTCATTCACATCCTAGTTTTTTTTCTTTGCACTTTCTGTGGCATCTTCCTCTACTCCCTTTCACTTGTACATCAGCATTTATCTAATCATTCTTATTTTTTTCCGTATAAAACTTTATTTTCCTCAGTGCTTTGCATTTGCTCTTCTTCTTCACATCTATTGTAGCTTACCAGGTTCTGAACTACATAGGTCTAAAATCTTACAAAGGGGATTAAATTATATCCATATGATGATTAAACTCAGATGAAAACTGAATATTGTAATGTTTGAATGTGAACGGCTTGACAATGGTATTAAAGAGATCAGTTATATCAAAGTACTTTAGTGAGTGATGCAGTTCAGAAACAGAGTAATCCTATAAAAACATTCAGAGGTGCATGTGTGTGTAGGTACATATATATATGTCTGCACATACACATCTCAGAAATTAAGGACTTTCAGCAGGTATAACTGAATCAACTGTTCAAGTGAGGAGAGTAAGACACTTTCCCAAAGGTTTACAGAACATTGGAATATCCATGTGGATGACCGTTCACATCTGTGTGTTGGCTGGGAGCTGCACTTGTACAGTGGGGGCCTTTGTGAGAAGGAGATCTGTTACGTGCAAAGGAGGAGAAAAAGCCTTGGTGAAATTTTTCTACTTCTGCTTTGCTTTTCAGAGTTAGTTCATTCAAAAATAGGCCAATTTACAATGTTTCAGAATATCACAGCCCATTTTAGAATTGAAGCGGGCTTGATTTTTGAGTTAGCTGCAATTTCTGGTAAAGGCAAGGCAGGTTGTCTCAGAAAAACACCCTCTATTTGAGGTATATAATTCTGCACAGGTGCTAACGCAAGTAACTAAATGCGAAAATCAGTGAAACAGGCATAGACACAAATATTATTTAATGGTTTTTTGGATGGGTAAGAACTGTTTCTGTCCTTTAAAACACAGGGACAAACACTAATTTTCCCTTCATTGTTCACTGAACAGCTGGTCTGAAGGGAGGATAAGTTGCTACATATACAGAGACTCGTCAGGTGTTTGCAGTATTGATATATTTAAGAGGTCAAGCAAGGTGGTTTTTAAAATGACATTTGAGTTTCTTATTCAGTTTTAGTTATGCCTTTCACATGGCTCTCAAAATTCCTATTTTTTTCTGATCCACCATGTTTAAGATCAAAACCGAATTGAAGCATCCAATCCAGTTTCATAAGACTTCCAAAACATGGAAGCCAACAAAACCAGGCTGAGAAGTAGCCAGAAAGCAGTTTATTAGTCATGTACATAAGAAAAAGCAAACCCCACTGCTCATTGTTTGCTTTGGCCAGTTGCTGGTTTCCAGAACCAGTAGCAGGGAGAGGAGAGGTCTAGGTCTTCCTGTATTTTGCCTGGAAGAGCTTTTCCAAATATTTCATGTTGATTTCCACTTATGCATAAGCAGTTATACAGTTGACGTGCCTAATGTCTATATTAATTTGGGTACATTTTTAATTAGCAGATAGATAATTAACGTAGTATAAGGTTATCTTGTTAAATATGAATTGGATATGTAAACATTCTTTACAAGTTAATATTCTGAGGAAAAACATGTAATATGCATTTGTTGCCTGTGTCATTCTGAATTAATTACATGACAGCCAGATTTATCCCTTCCCAACTTGAGAAGCCTCAATAAGTACTCTTTTAAGAATCAATTGATACTTAATTAATATGTACTGGCTGTCCTATTTAATTTAAATTAGTTCTTTCAGCAAGTTACAGCATTGCTGAAAGACACGGCATTCCTCCTGTGGCACAGAGCATTTTCTGTTGAGAGCACACGAGGGTGCTGTGAGAAGAGGCTCGGCGATGCTGACCCATATTTTACGACTGGTCACACAGCCTCCTCCTTCTTATCAAAACCAAAAACTACCCACATGGAAATCTTTATGAAAGTTGCATGTACTGTACTGTATCTCATTCTATGGCCCTTCCTATTGCTCAGGACTCTGTGATAGCTCCCTACCTGGATGGTGTTTATTACATTAGATGATGAGGTCAGTAACCTTCTCCCCAGATCAGGGAGGGAGTGAGGTCCAAGTTCCTTCACTCCCCTTTTATGTTATCCTCATAACATCCACTGATGAGATATGCGTAAGTTTATCTCATTGTTTCAGTGCATTGATATTCCTAGCTACAGGAGAACAGCATGATTGAGTCCCCGAGGGGCTGAATTCTGGGATGGATGCATGGCAACGACATTCATGTCTAATTTATTACGTGTATGAAATCCTTAACATCAGCAAAATGGTCGCAGAGTTTGCCTTTCCTTTCATCACACAGTACGGCTGTTAATGAATTAGAAGCGTCTCTGCATGCTGCAGTTCAACACATTCTGTGCCCAAGCAGTGGAGGTGGGGATCTGAACAGCTCTTCTGTCTGCCCAGACATAGCTTCCCTCTTCCGTACATTTACTGCAAATGATTGTGGGTTTAATTTTGGGGGGATTTTATCTCCAGTGGTCCCCAAGAGACAATTAGGTATCATCGCACTTAGGTGACATAAGTATTAGAGACAGGTTAACCAAAGACAGAGATGAAGTCTGTGAACAAAGCCACAATGTAATACAAAAGCAGCTCCCAGGAGTTCTGACTCTCAGTTCCTCCCTCTAAACATAAAATCCCACTTCCTTTCTCAGGCAACTACAGTAACTGACCCCTTTCTGGGCAGATGATCTGTCATCATAAGAAAAATTAAATCCCTTGAATTCAGACTGGACTTTGGAAGTAAGGGCCTGGCTTGACTCTGAGGTCAATCAAAAGATCCCTTTTACCCTTGTGTGGTATCAGAATGACAAATGGTGATAAATTAAGGGTCTGATTTTCACAGGTGCTTGGACCCTAGGCCTGCCAGTAACTTCAGCAGGAGTTTTGAACACTCAGCCTTTCTAAAACCATGTCTCAAGGCTTGCCCAGGGTCACACAGTCAGCCATTTGCAGCACTATGGGCAGCAGTAAATTTGTCCAATTGTCTCTGAGTTAGCTGGTGTTACTAAATTTTCCTCTAGGGAGGTTTGCCCCATTTGTTGCAGCTGAAAAAGATGTTCTTTCAGCTTGAAGCAGCTGAAAGAATCTGAATACATTGCATTGTAACCATTAAATAGCACTTTTGTATTGGGTATAAGCAGAACACCTATTTTTAGTTAAAAAGCTGCTGTTAGGTTACACAATATCTTTTATGGCTGAAGTAGAGCAGCAAGCTGGCACAAGCCAAATGGTACTTGACTGTTTGCAAATTGAACATCAACACAAACAGCAGGTGGTCACTCAGCTCCAGACTTTCATGCTGATTGTCATAATAATAGCTATAGCAATAATATTAAATAAATAACATTGAGCAATCTATGTGTTTTTTTCATGGAGGGTTTGAATACTGAAGATCCACTTTTACAATTCATGCTCAGACAATTATTACCTGCAGCTTTATTTTTATCATTACTTTCTCCATCTTTCCTATTGTTGAAAGTTAGGATTAGTATCTCTATATCCCTGTAGTCAAGATCTTCAGATCAGATAAATACTTTCCTAGAGCTCCAGGGTGCCTTTTACATGAGTGCTGCACTAGGTTTTGTCTAGAGTGAATTTCTTAGTCTCATAAACCAGAAAAGCAGGAACACATCACCCATTTTAAAACATCTAGGAATCATAACTAAAAATTTCTAAACCAGGCATATTTGACAGCGATATTCTTACTGCATTTCTCCTAGCTTCACTAAATATTAACTGAAATTGTGAGCTTCCCTATGTCCTTCTCTCTGGGCAGGTGGAAAAAACGAATAGCCATTCACTCTGAAGCATTTTATGATACTGTGCCTGTGTAGATACATGTGAAGAATTCAGATTATCATGCAGCAGCCAGGAATTTTAAACTGGAAATCAGAAGTTAAGCTAAGAAAAATCTCTTGGTGTCCACAAATGCTGAAAACTTGCAGATATCCATCTCTATTGACCTAAATTCTTATCATCATCATTATTATTTTTACATATAGCCAAAATTCCATGTCCTTGTCACCACTAAAAAGCACTGGTGACCATGAGGACTGCTTGTGGAAGAAGATGCTAAGCAACGCAGAGGTGGCCTGGCCTGTCGCTGAATCAGGCTGAGTGCAGTTTTTGTAGCTCTCACTGTTAAGCACTTAAAATGTCTGCTGTTATACTTACTGTGAGGAGAGTTACCCTCTACATTCATTTGTTCTAACAGGACACCGGGAGCATATCAGTTACAGACCAACAGACTTTGGTCCCTAGGTGATGGTTCCCATGTGCTTGTCAGATTCCCATCCTTGCTGATGCTGATGTGCGCTAGCACAGCCTGGTACATGGGGATCTGACAATGT
The DNA here is from genome assembly GCA_013389865.1 of Piaya cayana. NCBI lineage: Eukaryota > Metazoa > Chordata > Aves > Cuculiformes > Coccyzidae > Piaya > Piaya cayana. The sequence continues at coordinate 112,773 of WAAB01025902.1, forward strand.
AACAGCATTAACTGCTTGGTTAAATCCACCCCTGTGTTGAGGATGACACTGGTGCAGAATGAAAGGTCTGAGATAAATAGCAACTCCAACACAGAAGGAATGAAAAAAAACTGATAAAGGGAAATTCTAAAAGAATCTTGTAGGTCTGGAGGAAGAAGGTGAAAGCGAACATTATGAAAATAAAACCAACAGAGGCTTTATCTCAAGAAAAGTTAGTTTTATGTATACAGTAGTATTTATCTTGTGCATAAAAGCCTTCCCAAGGGTGCTACAAGGCATACCTTAGAGTAATGCTACACCTAATTACCACTTTTAGAAAACAATGAAAGACAATGTTAATACCAAACGTACAAAGTAGATACAAAGTTTAATTTTTAATAAATTGCAGTAAATTCCCATGAAATTTCAGATCCCCAGAAGCAAGCAATATACAAATGCAGCCTTACAAGTATAACACAGCAGTTTACTTCTGCTAGAAACAGAATAGCCTGCATCTGAATATCCAGGTTGACCCAAACTGCAATTTGAGGAGACCTGTGACTACCTATGAGTTAATGTAAAATATATTTGGCTGAACAAAAGAGCAAAGACTGTATAAAAACATTCTAGTGTTGTTTGAATTGTTTGATACTAACTTTCCCTGATCAACTGAAAATTAGAAGCAATATGAGCCAGGTTAATATGGGATTTATAGCCTAAGGCCCAGAGGCATGAGCAATCTGAGACTCTGGAGAGGATGCACCCTCATGTGACACAGCTGCTGCTTTTGCACACACCTGGTTGGCATAATAAGCACTTGGCACCTATGAAAACTGTTTGCTATAAAGTGGGGAAAGGAGGAAAGAGATTTAGCAACCACTCTTCCAAAGAGATGTCATGTGATTTTGGATTGTCAGTAGGCTCAGCCTGGAAAAGAGGCAAGCATTGTACTTTTACAGGTGTAACATACAGGGAAATTGCTGAAACTGCTCTCAAAGAGCTGCAATTCCCAGAACTGACAACCCCAAAAATGATACAAATACTTAAAGAGAAGCATTAAACAGGGTCTTGTCGGCTGAGTGGCATGTCTGTTAAACCCTCTAAAGCAACACAATCAACTACTGTCAGAAAATTCCGATTCATATTTATGTCAACATTTGTGCTCTCCAGTGTCAGCTGAGATATCCTCTTCTACACGTGTCTCCTGAAATGATTAGCAGACCTTAGGAGAGTGAAAGCGTTTTTGTGAGCAGCTGGTTCATATATTGTAAAATGAAGCCACTCTGCATTCCTTTGAAATCTGGTGACAGGTGGGATTTTAATAAAAAATGGCTTGTATTTCATGGAGAAGGGGAAGAAGTTGGAAAACTACAATGAAGGCTGCATTTTCCAAAGCCACTTGAATCTCTGCAGCAAAGATCCACACTGCCCACATGAAGCCCTCGTCCTAGTCCAGCAGTTTGCTCCAGGAGGTTAGAGTTCTGTTCATTGTCCAGCCTCAGTGTACAAGGTTGAATTTGACCTGTTCCTCCAGAAGAGAATAATGTGGAGCCTGGTTAGCACAGGGGCCAGGCTGGAGGTGCACAAAGCTGTGGGAACTGTTTTGGTGAGGCTGGTCTTGCAGATCTACAGCCACCTAGTCCACAAGGTGCTCACAGCACAATGCCAGCTTGGAGACAATTCCAGGAGTAAAGCAGGCAGGACCTAATGCTGGAGCAGAGCAGATGCCACCTCTGTTTGGGAAGGGAGGCTGCTAGCCATGTGAGTGAGACACAAGCCCAGGCTCTCTCACTGGTGCTAATGAGGGAAGAGCCATGCTCCTTGTGCCTGCTTTACTGGCTATGACAATACAGAAGCTCTTTATGTGGAATTAATAGCCCTTCCTGCCCTTAATATGCCTGAGAACAAATTTAGTGTCTTCAGCAAGATACTCTCATTTTGTGAAACTTCAAAGAAAGCTCAAACTCTGTTTCTTCACAAATAACCCAGTTTGAGTAGTATAATATTAATAAATGCATTAGAACTATTTTTGAGTAAGCAAAGTCTGGATGATAGTCATCCAAATTAATGAAGGGTATGAACTTAAAATTGATTATGTAAACCGCACTAAATCCCTGCGCAGATTTAATGATTTAAGTTCAAATTTAATTTAGATTTAACTCAAACACTAACTTGAATTAAAGCCACTTTAATTCTGAATGAGAGTGCCTAGAATGGGCTTTAATATAGGTTAACAAATCTGTTCTGTGCAAAGACTTTCTTAAACTGCATTATTTTTCTTTAATGCCATTAAGTCAGTAGTCAGTAGATTGAATATGCTGGGCTCTGAAAGAGAGTCTGTGCTTGGAAGTAGAGGATGACTTGCCAAAATGCATAAACAGCCCCCAGATACAAGTATAGGAGAAAACTCTTTTTTTTTGGCTAATCAGATTCCTCAGGGAGAGCTTTGTCTTGCATCTTTTGAAAGAAGAAAAATTCTTTTCTCTGGTGTGCCAGACAGTGGGCTGAGTCCTTGAACTCACCCCTCCCCCCCCAACCTTTTTACCAGTGTGCTCTCCCATGAGGAAAGAGCTGAAAAGGAAAGTTCCCAGGTTACCGATTCCCTTTATTGGAGTCCACGAAAAACAAAAACCCAAAGGAAAACTTAACTGTTGCACAGGAGAGAGAAGCTCTAGATTTTCCTCTGCTGCAAGACACTTGTTTCTCTTACTTAAACCTCTGTATTTATCGCAGATATTTATTATATTCACTTTGGGTTCACTGACCAAAGAACATCATTGGTGTGTTTCTAATGCACTCCCCACTGGGTATGCTCTTGTACAAGCCACAGAAACTGTAGCAGAGCTGTGTGCTCATGGATGCTCCTGCTCCTGCTCCCTCCACTGCACTTCTGCTGTTATAGTTATCCAGGGGGATGCAGTTCATAGAATCGTTATGTTGGAAGAGACCTTAGAGATCAACTCCAAACCATTACATTTTACTTGATGGCAAAGTGCGAGGTGTCAGTGCCCACATGCCAGCAGTGGGGTGGCAAAGACTCTGTGAGGAGAAGGCAGGACTGCCCTTTGCCCAACACAGCTGACTCGAGGGGTTTGCCTAACACGAGGTTCAGCTGTGCCTGTTTGCAAGGCTGACGAGACCTCTGGGAAAACAGATTTAAGAAGGGGCAAAACACTCTTTAGGAACTGAGGAAATCAACCTGAAGTGTTGGAGTAAGAAGCTTTGAATGACAGAGGTTTTCCTTCTGCAGCCCTTGAGGGACTGTAACAGAGCACTGGAAAAGTGTGAGGCTGACAAAGTGGAGAAGAGGAGTGGTTATCTGGCTGATCACAGTTTCCATTGCCTATGCTCCTATGCTGTTTTTTGGGGGGGAGGAACAGGAGGTGGAGGAGTCCAGGATGAAGAAGTGAAATTGAGGTCATTGGACAAGGGGATTTTGGGATGTGAGGGTGTTCTGGTTTTTGTTCTTGTTTTTCACAATCCTACTGGTTTTATTTTGCAATAAACTAGATTAATTTTCCTTGAGTGATGCCTGTTTTGCCCATGACAGTAACTGGTAAGTGATCTCCCTTCTTTAGACTGAAGCATGAGCTTTTCAATCTTATTTTCTCCCCTGGCCTGTCAAGGAGGAGAAGTATGAGAGCAGCTGGGTGAGTGTCTGGCCAAGGTCAGCCTGCTGTTAGGGCTTATCTTTGCTATGTTATGGCAGGTTTGAAGAAATGCGGTTAAAGCTGCTGGTGTTTAAACTGCTGGTGTGCTTCTGTCTTTAAACAAAGAATCGGGTAGTGCTCTTAACAGGCATCTAGAACATCTTCCTGAGGTAGTAGGAGGGTTGGTTAGTTCTAGCTGTGTCCTGTTGGGGGTTATCCTGCCCAGGTGAGTGCTGCCTGCCACAGCTGCAGCACCATGAAACTGGTACCTGTCTGCTAAGTTGAATCAAAATAGGAATGGCAAGAAGAGACAGAAAGGATCCAAATCACAGGTTCTCTCTTCCTGGGCAGCTAGGGATGTGAGAGCTTCCCCTTCTCCATGGAAAGGGTTTTGATTAAATAAGGGCTTAAGTTTCTGAGGACTGGCTGGCTTAGATGCCTTTGCAAGCTGCTTGCCCTGGCAGGCTGGGTTTCTCTTTAAGAAAGCACATGGTGTACGCTAGCTTAATGGTACATGTTAAGCAAGAACATCTGCTTATGAAGAGATAGATACGGTGAAACATTTACTGATGTTTTGCTTCCTCCCCTTGTGTCACCTGAAATCTATCATCTCCATGTGGTATCCCAGCACAGTCCTCCTTGCAAATCTAGGTATGTGGGGCAGTGGTGCACAGCTTTTAGAAAATGATTAGTGATCTGTCAGCCTAATGTCTAAACAAGGGCACTGACTCAGATGTGTTACCTATAAATCTGTTCATCAGCAGCTGAGGAACATATGTGCATCCTCTTCCTTAAGCATAAAAACATTAATTACATTATATTGTACCACAGTAATGGGCAATGTAGTGACAGAGGCTTGCCAAAATTTTAATTTTAACTGTAAATCTGGAGAGTCTGAAATGGTGATTCAAGCTGCTTTATAAGAGTAAGATAAATCTGAAGTCTGGTGTGTAGGAGCAGGGCTTGATGGGAGTGTGAAGAAAGGTGTGGAGAATTAGCATAGACTGGCTGAAACATTTGAAACTAAGATAAAACTGCAGCCTTTCCAGGGAAAGGGACAGGAGACAATGAATTGTAATTCAGTTAACTGCTCCTCTTCCGCTTTCTGCACTAGTCATGTGGTGAAATAGACAGCAGAGGTCCCGGGTAAAGATATGTGATTGTTCAGAAATTCCATAAGGTCCGTGATTGTTTTGTTTTCCCAAAGCAGGAACCACAACATGGAAAATGCTTTCTGTCTTCCTCTTGGCTAAAGGAACTTAGCTGGCTGCTAGATGTATTAGTCTAGAGAAGCGAGTGTAGAAGCAGAAGATAACAACCCATCTGGCTCAAAGTACGGGCTGAGGTGCAGGGTAGAGTTTGCAGATCCTGTGTGGGGTGTTTCTCCCCTGTTAGATCAGCACAGGATGTGCCTGTTGTAGAGCAGAACCCTGAATATTCACTGTGCACTGGATAGCAATCTTTCATTACCTGCATTGATTCCAAGTAGTCGTATAACCTCATCCTGCACTCGCCTTAAAGGAAAAGGGGGGAAAAAACCCCAAACCCCAAGATCTCTCCTTTCCAAGTCACTAATGACTTTAAAACTTGGATTTTAAAGAAGTAATCTTAGTGTTATCTCTCCTGAGGACCAAGATACCTAACGCGGCGAGGGCCAGAGAGCTTCACAGACAAATCAATATGATTTCAAATGAAGTCCCACTTTATTTAGGGTTAACCCGTTTATATAGGGCAAGGAGGCCAAAACCATCAGGTAAACTCTCATTGGTCACTACCCTAGCAACCAGCCTCTCATGGCAACTGCCCAACCCNGCCATATTAGGTACTCTTAGGAAACAGCAGGGCCTCCAGTGAGGGTCTTGTTTTCAGTGTAACATGCTTTGGTTTGTTTAGCATACATCTGTTTTGGGGCCATGTATTTGCAGGAGGTTTTACTTCCCTGTTGGTGTTATTTGGAGGAAAGTTCAGCATAGTAGCTGAGCTGGTTGTGAAGTACATGGTTTTGGGCAGCCACCTTTTATTCTTTCTGGTATGACCCTATACAGAATGGTGGACAGTAGTAAAAGAGCTGTATCTGCTTAAAATGATAACTTTGTACACATTTCAGTTTGAAGAAATTTAGTGGGTTTAGTTTGATCTACTGTGGGTGTCTAGAGCAATATCTGAATATCTCTTTTTTTTCAGGCTGTAGCAGGGCAGTTGGGCCCTGCATTATGGCCTCTTCCCTAGGGTCTTGTCTGGACTCCAGTGGGGTTGTTGGCCCTATTGTGAACTCACCTTATGGTAAAAAGGTGCCAAGTAGAGTGAACTGGGAAAATTCAAACAACTTCTTCTGTTGGGAACCAGTAAAAGTTTATCAGTTAAAGGAAGGAGCCTTGAAGACTTGAAAGACTTTTCTAAACTCATGTTATTTAAGAGTAAGTGCTTGTTTACACTAATGTTCTCCCATCCTCCAATCAGGAAGAGGGAAGGGGCAAAAAGAAATGAAGTTTAGCTGGCATAATTACCAGCTGCTCCTACATTCATTCATCTTACCATCAAGAAACACTCTTTGAAGGCTTTTTAGCTGTCTGCAACAGGGAAGAGTGCCTCTCTGTCACTAATCTATACATCAACCTGTCCCAGCATGTGGGGCGGTGGACTACAAAAAATAATGTTGTCTTAATATGTTATTTACTGTTCGAATGAGATGTATCCTTCATAAAGAATGTGGCAAAGCCTGTCAAGGAGCTTACTCTCCATGAATACACTGAGTTTTTTGTACCTGACATAGTCCAGAGTAGAATTAGAGCTTTGCGTGTCTTTCTGACTGTANTGGACTGTCTAAAGTCATGACCCTTTAACTTCAGAACATTGGATAAATTCAAACTGTAAAGTTAAACATGGAAGGCTTTGGAGTTTTGTGTTTGTGTGGGGGTTTTTGTGTGTGTGTGGTNGTTATTTACTGTTCGAATGAGATGTATCCTTCATAAAGAATGTGGCAAAGCCTGTCAAGGAGCTTACTCTCCATGAATACACTGAGTTTTTTGTACCTGACATAGTCCAGAGTAGAATTAGAGCTTTGCGTGTCTTTCTGACTGTAATTTCACAACAAAGTTTGCCTTTTCCTTCTATCTTAGTCTCATTGTCACTGTTTTGCCTTTTTTTTTTTTAATTTATTCTGATATCTTCAGATTCCACAGCATCTGGTGACATGGTAAAATGTTGGTTTTGATCTTAATAATATTTTCCAAGTCATTCATTTACCAAATGCTCTTGGTGAAAGTGTTTTGTTCTGTATGTTAACAGGTCGTGCACACTTCATCTGAATGTATGGGTGATCAAATCATAGCAACAGGCAAGTCTCTAAGGGTGCTGTGTTGGAGTTGGAGAAGATCTCACAAATTGAGAGGCAACATATTTTGACTATCTGAGCTTCCTGGTCTCCTCCCAAACACAGGCATGGATTTTGCTATCAGGCTACTTTAACTCTTATAGTTTGCTTTTCTGTATCTATTATTTATATTGCAGTGCAGCAATGGCCTCTGATGGAGAATAATGAATGGACTTATCCAGTATAAAACTTCAGCTAAAACCTTGGTATTCATCTAGAAGTTGCTGCCTCATCTTTTTTCAGACCCAAGGCAGCCTTCAGCACTCTGTGTTCTCTCTTTGGCAGGCTGAGGTTATCTTCAGGGCCTGCCAGATGTGTCTTGCTTTTAGGGGGTTTACTTCTTGTTCTCCCATTTTCAGTGACTACAGATATCAAAGGAACAAGAAATAGCAGTAAGATGTATAATGGCTGCTCTATACACTGCCTTTGGATGAATTAACAGCCTAGTTTAAGATTAGTTGCCTAAATTCTGCAGGGCAAAGAAAATAAATAGAGCAACATTTTATGCAAAGTAGCCACTTTTTCACTGAAAAAAACCCCCACATCTTTCTTTCAAAGAATAATTTCTATCCATCTTCACATTTTAGAGGGTACTTTAAGAAAATGGAGTTATCCATCATAACATCTGTGGCACCAAACCATAGGGGGCTTTTGCAACATAATATTGTTTATTAAAAATACTGGAAAAGTTATGTCTATGCTTTTCTATCAAACAAATTATAATGGTTCCAAAGTGGACTGTCTAAAGTCATGACCCTTTAACTTCAGAACATTGGATAAATTCAAACTGTAAAGTTAAACATGGAAGGCTTTGGAGTTTTGTGTTTGTGTGGGGGTTTTTGTGTGTGTGTGGTTTTTTTGTTTTTTTTTTTTTTTAAACCACTCAACAACAGGAGCAGATGCAGATTATTTCTTGGATAAGAGATCCCTCTTTTGGAATGATTTCACATGCTACCTTTGCTTGTGAACTGCTCCTGTTTGTGACCATGTGTTCAGCACATCTGCTTTGGCTTGTTTTCTCAGAGACTGACAATATCGTGGAAAGATGTCAGAGTGAATTGAGGTGAAGGAAAAGGAAAGTTAACATGAAAGAGATGCATTGCAAGTCCAAATGAACCCTGAGAGACTTTCCATCCCTTGATCCTCCATGTGTATATTAGGAAATGTATAGAGGGGTTTGAAGAGGTGGATGGAACTGACAGGCTTGAAGTAATACCTGGGCTTGTCTTGTCACAGTCAAAAAAGGAGCTTGAGCAGACATGCTGGGAGTATATTTCTCACTTCTAGCCCATGGGAGAGGATGCCTTCAAAAAGTTGGGAAAATCCTGCCAGTGAGTCATCAAGTCTAGTTTCACTGTTCACTGCATAATGCACTCATTCATCAAGCAAAGAATTTAAATCAATATTGTCAAACTAAAAAAATTGTGTTCACAGGCACACACAAGTGCGCTCAGTTATGTGTAACATATGTGATGGCCATCTTGAAATAAATTACACAGCTGGGTGACAAACTGAATTTTCTAAAAATCTATTTCTAAAATAGAGACTAGAGTTCTAGATCTCTGCCTTGATTTCTTATGCCTCAGCCATTCTTCTTCATGGCAAACTGCTGGTAAGTGAGAGCCTGGGGACCTTGCATTCACCATTTGTGGCTCCTTGGTCACCTAGATGTCTGGGTCCTAGTGTTGCCAATAGTCCTTACTGGCTCTAAACATCCTCTGCTCTCTACTTCTGCCCATGGCTCATCCCTTCTCCTGGTTTGGGAGAGTTCATGCCCTTTTTTCAAGGGCAAATCTATTTTGCAGGAATCCAATGAATACCTTCTCTGTAAGTAAGCAGATGTATCCTCTGCCCATTAGTTGCACCTCTGCCGGAAAACCTTCAGCAAAGCCATAAAATTTCAAACCTCAGCACTGCTGGAATGTCCTCACCAGAGCTGGAAAACACTCAGCACTGCTGGAAGGTCCCCAGCAGAGCTGGAAAAACTTCAAACTGTTGCTTTTGCCAGAAAACCATCAGCAAAGCCATAAAATTACAAACTGTTGCTTTTGCCGGTCCTTTCCACATACCTGTTCTGACATCTTTGTATTCTACCAATATTTTATGGTTTCCCTTTGGATGCCCAGACTTCAAAGCACTACTATGTATAATTATCAGGGGGCCTCCCTGGATCCTGTCAGATGCAGAAAATTCAAAACATATAATACTTTATGTAATCTTTCTGTAGGGCCCAGAGAGTCTCCCTCTTTTTGTTTTTGAAGCTGATGCTTCAGTGTTTGATTAGTACGTCCAACCATTGCCTGTCCTGTGGCTGAATGTGGGATGCCAGTAACATCTTTAATACC
>WAAB01025902.1:122477-167958 GCA_013389865.1 Piaya cayana
CTTTGTTAGAAAACTATATAACTGTACTGAATTTGCTAATAAATCGGAGCTTGTTTATCAATCATATTGACTGTGTGAGCTTCCCCCCTCCGCGATATAAGGGGAAGTAACTTATGTGCTGGGTATGTATTGTTGAGAAGTCCTGTAAAATCTTCCAGAGCAGTTTGAAGCGCTTCCGAATGTCTTAGTAACCAATCCATATAATCCTGAGTCAGTGGTAAAACAATAGTATCTGGATCATGACCCATAATTTCTTGTAGCCGGGACTGTCCTTTCATAATTAATTGTGCCAATAGTTTAGGTCGAGTAGTTACAGGCCGCCTTCTCTGTAAAATCTTCCCACAGGTACAGCCTGGATGTACTGCCTTGCCTTCTGGTTTGCCATTCCTCATGGAGCAGCCCTGCTCTTGCTGGTCCCTGACACTCGAGTTTGTGGTCTGATACCTCCTGTTAGGCTGTCATTCAGAGCTTCAGGCAAGAAGTTTGAAGCTTGGAGTGTTGATTGTGAATTGAATCAAACTTTGGAATATTGCTGTTTGTGAACTGGAATTGTTACCCTTCTGTGAACGAATCAAACATCAGGCAGAGTCCTACTGCATCTTCCCTTATAATTATCAAGCATCTATGAAAAATTGTAAGAGCTGACTGGCTTAACAGTACAATTCTCCTGCATTCTACCCACGCACCAACTCTTGGAGAAATAAATGAGTGGGGAGATCCTTGGTGACTTCCTGCAGTGTCAGTTGGTTGCTCCTGCCTCATGGGTAGGTTCCATGCAGTCCTGTACACATGGCATTGCTCTCTAGAGGTGCGCAACAGAAAAGCAAGCTGACAGCTGGCTTTTAAGGTAAACCACTGATGCAGATGAGAATTGAGTAAAGAATTTGCCTGTCAGGCTGAAATCTCACTCATATTGAAGCATTTTATTTAGGGATCTGAAAGAAGCTTGTAAGATATATATCTAAAATCATAAAAGACATGAGAGTTGAAGGGATTTTTTTAAATAGGCACAAAATGGAGCAGCAAATCATGTAGTAAAGATTTGATTTCATATGGGATGTGCACTCCAGTGCTCAGTCTGGAAAAGTACTTATATACAGACTTTAAATTTAAGGATGCTAATAGGCTCATTGGAGTTAATGTTAAGCCAGTACATAAGAATTTTATTGCTTAGGGGATGGTGGATGGTTGCATTCAGGAAAAATACCTTCCATTTACTTATGGGCTAGGGCTGAATGAGGCAGGCCAAGCTCAGCTGCCTCGTGACTTTTGTGGAGGACATTACTTGATTACAATGTCTGCATTTTCTGAATTGTTAATCCAGGCATCTCAACCAGTGTAAAGAATGCCTGGCATTGCCAAAGGAGTAGCAGTGTTTTACAGGCTGTGTGAAATTAGAATTGCCAAGCTACTCTGTAATCACCATAGAATGAACACTCTTTTACCTGGGTAATCATTTGAAGTGTTCTTACTCAATGTGGGGGAAAAAGGAGTCCCTCTTACCTGCAAGTCTGGCCTAACCCTCCATTGTATTAATACAGGTGTCTTTGTAGGGAAAGTTTATCTCTCCTTCTCCACTGTAGATCATCTTCCTTTTTAAATCTTGTTCCCCATCTCCATTCATTTGGTTTTCCTGGTGTTCCTGATCCCTTTCTCCTGCTTGGAAACTCCTGGTCCCTTTCACATTTGTATCTTGCTCCTTGGAACACTTTTTATGCTCCGGTTGAATCTGTACATCCCTGCCTGCTAGATGGGGGCTGGGCACTTGTTGCCAGGAGAAGCAAACTTCACTCCAGATATGCTGGGATCCCTCTCATACTGAGGGTATGTGATTTGGAGCTGTAACCTCAGCTTGATTCTAGCTCAGTAACTGATGTATTAACCAATAGTGTAAGTGAACAGTACAATCCGCTCTCTTCTTGTTACTGGTAGTTGTTAGTCTGTATGCCACAGCTCAACTTTGTGTTGAGTGAGTGAACCTGGGTGGCTGGACTCTCAGCTGAAGTGGTAGGACTAGGATGAGCTCAAGTCCTCCTTCCAAGCCTGGGAAGAAGGCCACTCTCTTTACCCCTTTAAAGTTAAATACAGGTCTCCCAACACTTCATGAAGAGCCATGTGCTGCTGAGCCAGACTCTTGTACAGCTTTAGCAACGTTCTCCTCCATCCTTCAACACATTCAGTATAAACACATGGAGACCACATTATACCTTACAAAGAGTATCTTTAGTCTTCCCTTAATAGTAACTGAGTGCCAAATACTGAGAAAGCTTTTTTCAGATAACAGCCTAGGCAGTTTGGTCACCTTTTAGCAAAAATAGAGTGCATTACCATCCACAGGCTGTGGAGATCTTACTTTCTGGAGTACTTAGTTATTAAAAAACCTAATCCTCTCCTGCTAATTCTACTTTTGAGAGACAGAGTCAGCAATTTTTCTGCTAAATAAATTGAGCACTTTAATATTATAAAAGCCATTGTGCCAGAGTCAACCTTATTGTGTCTAAAGCTCCATCCTCGGAGAAGGTTGAAAGCTGTATTGGCAGGCACAGATGGGAATGGTTTATTGCAGGTGTGGGAACCCAGATGATGAACTGCAGTGCTAGGTGAGGTATTTTATTTAGTATTTAGCTTTGCCTCACCTGTCTTTGGCCTATTAATTCTTTCCCAGGAGATCTACTGTAATTTTCCAGACACCTGAAAATTTTCAAGCAGATGCCACGTTAAACAAAAAACTTGGAGACTTATCTGCTGATTCTTACTGGTGTCTGAAAGCAGTAATTTCTACACTAAAATGGCTCATTCTTGAGGTAAGAGGGGGACAGTCTCCAATATCTGACTGGTAGCAATATTTTTTACATTTTAAAAAAAAGCATGGAAAAGGCAGACCTGTTATGTTGGAGGAGAAATAAAGGCTGGAAGTGACCACTTGATTTTAATCCTGGGAAGGGCTGGAATAGTAATCTTCAAAGTGGGATGTGTCTAGATATGAAAAACCTTTATGTAAGTCTGTCTTTGAGCCTCTCTCAGGCAGATAATGAAATTATCTGGAAGATGAATGGGGAAATACACTTAGGAAATGCTAATGCCAAAAACATTGCTAAATGACAGTTTAAGTAGGGAGATTGTCAGCAGATGGCTAACACCTGAAGATTTTTAAAGCTTTGTTGTCGTAGTGTGGTTATAACCTCTCCCATGCCCACCTCCATATGATGAAGTTTGAAATGAATAATCAGTGTGTCTGGTTCCCTTGCAATCTAATAGATTTTTACCACTCACCCAGTCCTCTATGCTGTTTAAGGACAATTACAGAGGTAATAGCATCCAGGTGGGTATCTATGGTTTTTCTCACCTGCATGTATAGGGGACAAATGAATACACTCATTTTCCCAGTCACCCCACTTCTAGCTGTTCCTGTGAGAGGGTTCAGGGTGGTGATGAATCTGGGAATCTGGAGATGGTACTGTCTAGCAGGTTGCTTTGTCCTCCTGCACAGCATCAGGTCTGATGTGGGAGGACTAAACAAGAGCACAGAAAAGCTGATAGCTCTAGTTCAGCCATGTTCAGATTGTGTGCCCCTAAGCCTGCTCAGGAGGTTGTTCAGTCATCCCTTTTGTCAAAAGAGTAGTGTAAGTAATACTGTTAAAACTTCTGTCTCTTTCACTAAACAGTTAAGAAAACAAAAACACATTTAAAAGCTAGATGCCTGAATCTTTCCCTGTGCCCCATAGCCACGTCTTACAGTGAAACTGATGAGACTTTGACTCGTAGCAGCTGAGGATATGGCCTGTACTAGCTTTTGCTTAAATCTTGTGCAATATAATATTTTTAGCACATGATAAATGTTAGGTATCTTGGTACTTCCAGGTAATAATGAGATTCTGGTTGCTTAGGTTAACTCTTTGGTGTTTGAGTCTTCGTCGGCAAACTTGCAACAGCTCCAATTAAATGAGTTTTGCATTTAATGCCTTCTCCTCTGAGCTGAGGAAAATAGTCTGCAGTAGTTATAGAAATACAAAAAGTAGACATAATAGGATTAATATGTAAAAGCAAACCTTGTATCTTTAAATGTCTGAGAAGACATTGAGTTGAGAGGAAATACTTGTGGTGCAGAGTACTGCAGATGCATGGCAAGCTCACGTAACATGACCCTATTTATGATAGGAGCTTCACAAGAGATGATGTTTTCAAGGTTCTCTTCCCCTGAACTGGTATTCTCAACCTCTCCTTTCCTCATGGGCAGGCCAATTACTGGAATAGCTCAGAAGTTTCGGTCACAGCTTGAGCAGTTTCTCAAAACAAGTATCAGCTCAAAAAAGACTAGACAAAGGAAACCAAGAAAAGCTGCAGGGTGGCATAGCTGATGGGGCAAGAGGGAGGGAAAGTCAGTGTACTACTTCCAAAGCAATTGTGTATATGGATTGCATGGAAGTTTTCTCATCGGCAGGGAGTCTGAGAGGCCTATCTGGGGAGAGTTCATCTACTTCTAAAATAGCAGTTATTTGAAAAACTAGAGATCAATATAGTTTCTAGGGGAGATGCTGGTATTTGTGGGGAAACGAGGGGAAACGAGAGAAATATTGCAGAAAATTTCCTTTCTGTTTCTACAGTAACCACCACCAGGCAGAATGTGTAGATATTTACTCTAGCTGGGGTCCATTCACTGTGGTTCAGGCACAGCTACAGAGCAAAAGCAGATTGTGCATGTTGCTTACAGAGCACCACTAGCTTTGCCTTGAACTTTTCAAAGCTCAGAGTGGTCAGGCAGTGGTGAGAAAGTGTTGAGTTAGCAGATCACTTGTGAAATAAAAATCATCTCTGAATTTACATCTGCCTGTGGCCAGGCATGGGTTGTTTTGTTGGGGGCCCACCCATTCCTGCCTGCAAGTCACTCTTACAGACTCTTCTGCTTCCATACTGTGAATAACTGTGCGTGCACAAGGCAGCATGTTGCAAGCCCGGGAATCATGCAGTGCTCAAGGTCAGCTGCTCACTTCTGTGTAAGAGGCAGAAATATCCTGTTAGATGGTGGACAAATGGTTTTGATTTAGCTCTGAATTTCCTTGAGAAAGGGTGTCCCTCAATTGCATGCAAAAGACTTGGGTTTGTTACCCTATGTGAAGGGTGGGTTTCTTTGTGCAAGGCACTGGTGCCCTCCGCCATCTCAGACCCCTTACAGAAAAGTAATTTCTATTAGTGCCCATCACAAAAAGCGCAACAGCTAGGATGTGGATGCTGAAAGACTGAGACCTGTTTAAGTGACGATGAAGGAGGCAATAAACACTGCTGCATGGTGCGTAGTCAAAGCCAGGCAGGAACGCTGCTACTCTGTTAGCAAACATACCTGCAATATCTTTACCTTAAATGAGCTATAAAGTCATCTGCCTCTCCTTCACTGTTTACTTTGTGTTACCATTTTCTGCACATGCTGCAGTATTTTGCTCCTTAAGAGGTATGTGTGATAAGCTAATGAATAACAAATGGGGATTTATGTTTGTGAATTGTGAAATAATATTAACGTGACTATTACTTTTAATCTTTGCTTTTGAATGATGTATTGAGCTGCAGGTAATCCCAGACGGATATTATTAGGACCTGGGTATTGAAAATGTCTCCTTCTTTTGTCTTCCCTTCTATTAAGTGTGGAATTGAATGTAGAAAAGTGAAGAAAGTAGGACAAACACAGGCTCTCTGATTTAATATCTTATTTTGTAGTCTGAGAGCCCCACTAGCTGTATAATATAATGGGGGGAGGGGGAGAAGGAGGGAAGGAGGATGGAAACTTCTGAAAATCTGAATGCAATCTACCTGTTTTGAGAGAAATTATGAAAGTTTCCATGCTAAATTGTCATCTTCAGTAATGAAGACTGAAATTAGCTGTTTCCAAGAAACTTTCATCATTTAAAAACCAAAATCTTCCTTACTATTTGGAAGAGAACAAATGCATTTTCTCTTCAGCTTCTGAGTACCAGAACAGGAAGCTGGACTGAATATTGCAGCCCAATGTTTGAAATAATAGTAGAAAAAGTAAAGTGTGTGCAATTCTGTTGGAATATAATTGAATAGACTGTCTCTTCAAATTTACCCTCCTTTATCTGACTCCTGATAGGATGCTATTTCTTTAAAAGGATGGAGCTATGAAAACATTCTGCAGGACTGCAAATCTGAGTGGGAAAACATGATGTCTGGGATAGTTTCATGCTAATTCCTGCCCCCCCATATTTATAAGTGAATGGAAAATCTTGCTATCTCTGTAAACCTACTGCTCATTTCACAATATCAAACAAATGCTGTTTGCTATCTTTGCATATCAGTAATACTGCTACTGACTTCCCTTAGTACGTTGTTGGATCTTTGTTGATAGAGCTGGCTGGACAAAAGAGGAAATTTGAGGGCAGAAGGAGGAATACTTGTTATGATTTTTAATTCTCATTCTTGTTAGCACTTCTATTGAATAGCTTTCCATGATACCCATCAAAAACTACTCTAGCCAGCCTGCAGGGTTATTTCAGACTTCCTGGCTGTAGGAAGGCAGCAGTACTGAGCATGCACTTGTGCCTCTGGCCCAGGGAGGAAGGCTGCTCCTGGAGAAGGACAGGGAGCAGAAAAGCTGTTCTCCTATGCATGGCCAGACACAGGACTGGGGAGAGCAAGCAGGAGAGTGAAGGCACTCAAAAGGACAGAGTCTGACTCCTCCAGAGGTGACTGCTATCCCTTGTCTGTGTCATTGAAGCATCCTGTGTGTCAGGACACGTTTCTGTGAGTGACTGGTAGGTGCTTGGAAGGGAAGCCTTCTGCAGGCTTGATCTAACTGATGGCCACCAAGCCGCACCACATGGCATCACACTAATGATGGAAACACCATTAAACCTCCCAAGAGATTCACAAGATCAACTACCAGCATTTTGTCTTGCGTGGTTCAGTAATGCAAAATCCACCAAACGCTGTTGAAAATGCAAGCAGACTCCTACCTCCCTCTCCCTAGGGATTCCCTAGAAAAAATATTGTAGCTGGCTCAGCTGAAGGCAGTGCCTATTTGCAAAACATTGAAAAGCCTGCAACACTTGAGAAACTCGCAGTGCAGAAATTTAAATGCAGTCTCTGCTGTAGGGGGAGGTCAGAACTGCAGAAAACTGCAGTGCTAGGCTGGCTGGGAAGGACCCGTGTCCATTTTTCAGCAGCAAAGTGGCTGCAGGTCTGCAGCTCTTGTGTACTCAATGACTCCAAAGAGAGTAAGAATAGCAGGTAGATAAGGGGTGAAGATTAGGTCCCTTTGTCCTTTCTAACTTGACTCAGGGAAACAATTTAAATTCCACTGGGAATTCTTATTCTTAACGCTAAGACAGTCCTGTCCTTGAAAGTTGGTAGACATAATTATGAGAGGCTTATAGGGATGGTGAATAGATCATCTTTGCTTCTTGAGTTAATCTTGATATATAATGCATGGCAAATATTGTCTTGTTTCTTTTGAAAACCGTCAGTGAGTGGAAATTCCAGAGAAGGGAAATGCAATCTTTAAAAGGATTAAGAGAGGACCAACTAACGTGAACCAGATCATTAGCTTTATATTTTCTGTTCCACCTTCTGATACCCATAATTCACTCATGAGGATGAGTTGGAATGACTCCAAAAACTAAGTGGAAATTAATTTCTCAAAGGCTGATCTGGAAGTTAAGATGCATTTCAAAATCACTTGCTTTACAGATCCCATCCATTTGCCCTGAAGAAAGAAAAAATAATGTTTTATGTAGCAACATGAAGTACAAGTTAAAATGAATATGAGTAAGCCACTATAGGAGGCTTGAGGGGGAACCAGCCAGCAACCCAGCACTTCTGTGAAATGCTACATCAGCCATTGTAAAGGTGTATTTAACACATTTAAAACAGATCCTTAAACTGGAGGATTTTAAAAGGAAGCTGGGGGGACTATGTGAGGAGAATTGCAGACACTGATTTCACAGAAGACTTTAAGATACTAAAATAATCTTTTTTATGCAACCTTCTGTATTATGAAAGACTACATTACAACAAATTCAGGAAAAACAAATCAAAGGTTTGATTTTGCTTTCAACATTATATTCTCTGATACTTAAGAACCTATTTATATTTAAGAACCTATTTGCAAAATGAAAGTAATTGATAAAACATTAAGCCTCTTCTCTTCCTCTAAAGCACGCTTTTTATGAGAGATAAATTGTAATCTTTCTAAAATATCAGACTATGGAAGATTTAATTCCTGAAAGAATATTTTTTTTTTGTCACAGGAAACTGCTTTGCAGAGGTTTCTGCAGAGCTGTTTTGCAGCTGTCTTTAAGGTAAATAAATTCAACTGCAAACAACAAAAGAAGAGAAAGCAAATTAATTGGGTGTTCTTTGCTGTTAGGAAGAGTCTCTTCTGAACGTACCTGAACTGCAGATAAACATAGCAGAATTAGGGAAATGTGGGGCTGTTGTGAGGTCAGATTCTAGGCTTAGCCGTCAATAATGTCCCTAAATTTAAGGCTGAGAAGTAAAGGGTAAAATACTGGTGCTTTGAATTATGAATATACTTAAGAGCTTTGCTGAACTATGATATGAGACTAATGATGATAAATATTGTGAAAGTGGTTAAAGCATGATTGCATAGAAATACATGTGTATTACTAACATTAGGTAATTAAGGTCCTTGTGTTGTTCCTAGCTATGCTTATGGGTAGGCAAAGGGGAATTACAGTGAAATTGGTACCTTTGTATTTGGAAGTGCTGAAAAACCTTCTTTTGCTACTCTTTTCTGTGCTATGATTATATTTAGCACCTCCAGACATCTTGCTTACAGTCACTGGGCAGCTCAGCAGTGGCATAAGTCGTCTAGTTTCATATCTAACCTGCAGATTGTTTTGAAAGGAATTTCTTCTGACATAGGATAGGAAAGGAAGGATCGAGTGTTGCAAATACAGTACAGATCATTTAATCTTGGCACTTTGTACCATTGCAAGTGAAAGTGTGCCTTGGGTTAAATAAAATGCTGACTCTGCAAAAGGAAGTGTCAAAATCAGGGTAGGTTTTAATAGCACTGGATGTTAACACTGACATTTCAGTGTGACAGACATGTGAGGTGAGTTAGCACGTGCCAGTCTAGTTGAGAAAATGCCTACTAAATAAGGGCTAAGGATTGAATGGGAATGACGTGTTCCTTCCTGCTTTGAGAAAGCTCCGAAGGTCAAGAAGGCAAGTTGGCCAGACTCTGAGGAGAAATTCTTTGTGCAAATGCAGAACTGTGATTTCCAAAGCTGCTGTGTAAACTTCTTTCTCAAGGTTTAAGTTAATTTTAAAGAGAAAATGCAGTCCCTGTAGAAAAGCTTCCCTTTGTTCCAGTCTTAAAATGTGCCTTTTCATCCAGTTGAACCTATTTGCACTGGTTTGGAGCAGTAATTGCTAATGATTCCTTTGGTTCAATGTTATTTTGGACAAATTATGGCAATTATCTAGGTCGCAAATATATGTAATGGTCTTTGATACTTTCTGTAATTGCATTTGAAGTTCAAATGCCTTATATTTAATATGGTCTCTTCTATTAAGGATTGTTCCAAGTCAAGTCAATGACAAAAGTGGCAAAAGTCACAGTGACTTCAGTGGTGAAGTTTCACACATTTAGGTATGGCTTATCTTATTTCAGAGCAAGATCTTGTTTTAATTTAATTCACTAGAGGGTAGCAGTGTACAAATTGTGTTGTGTATTTTTTTTTTTTTNTAAGTGGAAATTAATTTCTCAAAGGCTGATCTGGAAGTTAAGATGCATTTCAAAATCACTTGCTTTACAGATCCCATCCATTTGCCCTGAAGAAAGAAAAAATAATGGTTTATGTAGCAACATGAAGTACAAGTTAAAATGAATATGAGTAAGCCACTATAGGAGGCTTGAGGGGGAACCAGCCAGCAACCCAGCACTTCTGTGAAATGCTACATCAGCCATTGTAAAGGTGTATTTAACACATTTAAAACAGATCCTTAAACTGGAGGATTTTAAAAGGAAGCTGGGGGGACTATGTGAGGAGAATTGCAGACACTGATTTCACAGAAGACTTTAAGATACTAAAATAATCTTTTTTATGCAACCTTCTGTATTATGAAAGACTACATTACAACAAATTCAGGAAAAACAAATCAAAGGTTTGATTTTGCTTTCAACATTATATTCTCTGATACTTAAGAACCTATTTATATTTAAGAACCTATTTGCAAAATGAAAGTAATTGATAAAACATTAAGCCTCTTCTCTTCCTCTAAAGCACGCTTTTTATGAGAGATAAATTGTAATCTTTCTAAAATATCAGACTATGGAAGATTTAATTCCTGAAAGAATATTTTTTTTGTCACAGGATACTGCTTTGCAGAGGGTTCTGCAGAGCTGTTTTGCAGCTGTCTTTAAGGTAAATAAATTCAACTGCAAACAACAAAAGAAGAGAAAGCAAATTAATTGGGTGTTCTTTGCTGTTAGGAAGAGTCTCTTCTGAACGTACCTGAACTGCAGATAAACATAGCAGAATTAGGGAAATGTGGGGCTGTTGTGAGGTCAGATTCTAGGCTTAGCCGTCAATAATGTCCCTAAATTTAAGGCTGAGAAGTAAAGGGTAAAATACTGGTGCTTTGAATTATGAATATACTTAAGAGCTTTGCTGAACTATGATATGAGACTAATGATGATAAATATTGTGAAAGTGGTTAAAGCATGATTGCATAGAAATACATGTGTATTACTAACATTAGGTAATTAAGGTCCTTGTGTTGTTCCTAGCTATGCTTATGGGTAGGCAAAGGGGAATTACAGTGAAATTGGTACCTTTGTATTTGGAAGTGCTGAAAAACCTTCTTTTGCTACTCTTTTCTGTGCTATGATTATATTTAGCACCTCCAGACATCTTGCTTACAGTCACTGGGCAGCTCAGCAGTGGCATAAGTCGTCTAGTTTCATATCTAACCTGCAGATTGTTTTGAAAGGAATTTCTTCTGACATAGGATAGGAAAGGAAGGATCGAGTGTTGCAAATACAGTACAGATCATTTAATCTTGGCACTTTGTACCATTGCAAGTGAAAGTGTGCCTTGGGTTAAATAAAATGCTGACTCTGCAAAAGGAAGTGTCAAAATCAGGGTAGGTTTTAATAGCACTGGATGTTAACACTGACATTTCAGTGTGACAGACATGTGAGGTGAGTTAGCACGTGCCAGTCTAGTTGAGAAAATGCCTACTAAATAAGGGCTAAGGATTGAATGGGAATGACGTGTTCCTTCCTGCTTTGAGAAAGCTCCGAAGGTCAAGAAGGCAAGTTGGCCAGACTCTGAGGAGAAATTCTTTGTGCAAATGCAGAACTGTGATTTCCAAAGCTGCTGTGTAAACTTCTTTCTCAAGGCTTAAGTTAATTTTAAAGAGAAAATGCAGTCCCTGTAGAAAAGCTTCCCTTTGTTCCAGTCTTAAAATGTGCCTTTTCATCCAGTTGAACCTATTTGCACTGGTTTGGAGCAGTAATTGCTAATGATTCCTTTGGTTCAATGTTATTTTGGACAAATTATGGCAATTATCTAGGTTGCAAATATATGTAATGGTCTTTGATACTTTCTGTAATTGCATTTGAAGTTCAAATGCCTTATATTTAATATGGTCTCTGCTATTAAGGATTGTTCCAAGTCAAGTCAATGACAAAAGTGGCAAAACTCACAGTAACTTCAGTGGTGAAGTTTCACACATTTAGGTATGGCTTATCTTATTTCAGAGCAAGATCTTGTTTTAATTTAATTCACTAGAGGGTAGCAGTGTACAAATTGTGTTGTGTATTTTTTTTTTTTTATATTCTAATCAGACTCACATTCAGAACCTTACTTCATTTCTCAGCCCATCCTTTCTGCGTCTTGTACTGGAGTCTTGAGGGGAAAGAAGACAAAAGATTTTAAACATCCTTCTGAAAGGAAGCCAAATATTGTGCCATCTTCCAGGTGTTTTCTTGTGATGACAGAAGCCAGACTGCACTGGAAGAGTACAGCTACTGACTGTCAGAGAATAACATCTCAGGTTGAGTTTAGATGCTTTCATCCAGCCAACACATAAAAAGAGACATGAAATTGCCTTTAATTCTGTATCCCTTTCACCAGTTTTTACTGAATTCTCTGCAGTTGTGTCAGGCAGCATAATTAAATGAATGTCTGTTACAATAGCAGGTCCTGGGGAACTCACTGTGTTCCACCAGGGACAATCTAGGACAATCTAGTTGACAATAGGACTTGGGCTTCCAAACTACTAATCTGGGGTAGGGTTGCTGCTGAGCATGATCCATTTTTGTCAAAAGTGGATGTGCAGATAAACAAGAAGCAGTCATTTGAAACATTGCTGTTTCAAGCACTTTTGTCCTACCTAGGGTGCTGCACATGCTGGGGTGAACCTTCTGATCTACATGTTGCTACATGGGCATTAAACATTTCTTGGGAGAAAGGAAGGGAAAAACTTAACAAAATATTGAGAGTTTTTCTCCAGCAACAAGAAATTAGTTTTCAGATAGGCTGGTAAAAGCTTTGACATTTCACTTTTGTCACTAGCATGCCCTGTACTTTCAGAGGCTGCTTCCTACCCAAGTGCTTCCCAGCAGCTCTCCAGAGGGTCTGTTTCCCTCTGGTTTCTCATTTACTTACTCCCCAACTTTTCTCTCACAGTTTGCTCTACTATTCAGAATCTTCTGGTATGTAGGGTTTGTTACAGTTATCACTGCGAGGTTTAGCCAAAAATTAATTCCGGAGGAGGTGTTGTGCTGTTATGGTTTACCCCTAGTTTGTGATTACATCTTGTCAACCACGTAGGCAGCTCCTTTCCTAGGTTGCCTGTGCCTCAAACAATTGTGGTCAAGCAAGCTGACTGTCTCGGCTGGTGCAGCAACTTGAAACTAGCTCAGTATTTTCTAAAAATACACTTGTAGAGGTAAATTTCATTCCTAATAATTTATATCAGAGACGAACAATGGAAATTTGAAGTGGTCTGTGAGAGAAATATTTTTAGCTTAAAAATATATGATGATAATAACGATGAAAATATTCGTGTACTGATAGATAGTGGCCAGAAGTAAGCAAGATATGCTTAATGCAACCTTCCAGTGAGAAGTCAGAACTATTTGTAGTTATCAGATATCCCCATCTGATCCTAGTGGGATGCAGTCTGGAGCTTTACCACTAACTAAAGCAGAGTCCTGACTGAATCAGACAGGCTGATACTGAAATCATATTGCAGAAGTTGCTCTATATAAAGATGCAGCAAACCAAATTTTCTGGTGGTACAATGAAATAAGTCCAGGGGACATTTGCAGGAGAGTGTTCAGAAATCCTTCAGGCGATGACTGTGGAAGAGAAACTGTAATATAAGTACGCTCTTGCTCTGTGCAAAGCAAGGTGAGATAGGCAGAATTAACTTTGATGGGAGAAAGCACACCCGGTTTTCATGAGGATGTTTAAATATCTGTTATCGTTTTGCCAATCTGAGTGATTGAGTGGCAGGAATATACAGGGCTTTATACTTCACTTTTGGCAGCGACTGTGATACTGAATTTTAAAATGCACATGCAGATGCAAAAAAAAAAAAATCATTGTAAATGGGTGGCATACCTTGATGGCTTGTCCATTTTATAAGTCTTAATATAATGCTCTAGGTAATATGAAACAATTTCCTACTCAGGGCCACAGAAATTGCCCTAAAATATATGATAGAGGTGATGATAAAATAGGACTGTCGGTATCAGATTTCCATTTTCTTTTAGTTTTTGTTATTTTATAATTGCTGAAAAAACTTCCAGAATGACAGACCCAACCTAAAATTTCAGCAAGAAAACGATTCATACTTGGAAAATAACTGACAATTATGGCTATGCTGAAAGTATCAGACAAAATATACAGTTCATGCTGCAAGTGTGTGAATGAGAGGAAGCCAGGGTATGTGCTGATTCTGTGTCGTACTAATTCTACAGCTATCACTTAGGAATTAATAAAACATATACTATGACTCTCTTGCAGCAATATTCCTGCTGGCTGCTTCTGTGGTGATACATTGCAATAATATGCCAGTGATGATATTCCAGTAATAAATGATGGTAATATACCACCAGATCATCATCACTCCAGTGACGTACTATTGCAATGCATCATCTGGCAATGGAGTTCAGGCATTAGTGGAAGAGACAAACTTCAATATACATACACTGAACATGGTGTACAACATAATGTGCTGTATGCTCTGTGTATGTATGTTCAGCAATAACTCTCTATTAAATGTATATTGCATATATGGCTTTTTCTTACTCATTTGAATACTTAAGATCTAAAGGAAATGTGAGCGTTTAAACAATCCTAGAATAGAGTTATAGAATTATTTAGGTTGGAAAAGACCCTTAAGACCATCAAGTGATGGAGCTGCTTGGGAATCAACTCTCCAGAACTTCACCATCGTGTGCTGCAAAGTGAGTGTGTTGGGTGAGTGCCTCTTGTAGTATTTATACACCAAAATGATAGGTAAAACCTTGGCATGATAGGTAGGGTCTATAGGCTTTTGATTTAATTTGCTGCTGCTTCTTAGCATCGTCCTAAGACAGTGATTACTGCCAGAGGGCTCTCAAACTCTTTTGTGAGTCCTAACCAACTCTTCTGTAATAATGGTATAGTGTTGCATCTGATGTGCATGCATATGGACCAAGTAATTGGAGGGACAAATCTAAGGTATTTCTCATTCTTATTCCTTATTTCTTTCATTTGGCAGCTGTCTTCAAGTGTATACAGATGTAAGGTAGCACACCAGTGAATTTTCACTGAAGTCTTATCAGGTGACATAATTTATAGATTAATCTCCAGTGAAATTTCCTAAGGAACTGATGCATCCCAGTCCCAAATAGTGATGTGAATTTAGGGAGTCATGCTGAGTCATCTGCCTATAAATATGTTTTAAAAGAACAGGATCTAACTTTAGAAACCAAACTGGCAATGCTGAGACATTAGAGGGAAGAGACTTCTCTTTAGTTAGTAAAGTGCAGTTTCAGAGGTTCAGTTTTGATGACAAGAGACCAGAGAATTAAGCTATGCATTTTAAAGATTTTTTTCAGTCTTTCTGATACAGAATTTCTCCAGAGGAGTTCAGTACCAGCCAGCTCTGTGATCAGTAAATATGCTATTGATGGAAAATGGGGGAAGAACTGAAAGAATCATTAAAGGTCAGCTGATTTGTCCCTAAATGATGTGCTCAGCATGTGTTTACTACTTAAAAGTCACAGACTGAGGCAGTGACATTCACCTGGGAAAGAGGTTTCATTCTCATATGGCTGGCTGAAACGTGTAACATGGAAGAATATTAATTTCTAGGAGCTAGTGTGACTAGCTTCTGCATGAGCAATCAAATTAGTCATACGTGCTTCCACTTTCTTTGTATAACAAATAAGATCATTCTGTTTAAGCTCAAACACAAAAAACAAGCCAAATAAAGCATAAATTACAAATCTTGGAGCACTGCAGTTTCATCATCCAGAATGCTGCTGCTGTAAATTTGTTTCAGCTACTAAGATTGCATCTTTTAGTACCTTATAAATACATTTTTTAGGATACTATTGCAAGAGTCAATACCACATCCTGGGAAAAAAAAAGCAATTAGAAGAAAAGAGAACTAGGAGAGGTGAGGATCTCCAAGTATACACATGTTGTAACCCAACAGAGCATCCAGAGCTACAGGGGAAAACTACATTTCCTGCTGGGCTCGAACATTTTTGTCTGCTTTATTAACTTCCAGAAGTGACAGTGGAGCTACAGCCTCAGATGGAAAAAGTATCCACCATTAATATAAAGATCCTTAGTGATGAAAACAATCGTAACCTTTATTACATTGTTCCTCTGCTTGGTAACCTTTACTGTTAGCAACTTGAAGTATATGTCTGGAATATACACAATTTGGGTTGTTTAAAGTTGAAGCAATTTGGGTCCTATTATAGATTTCATTGTTTAGCAGAGATTCCTGCTTTCTGGTAGATCTTACCTTTCCAGTTACTTTATAGCCAAGTTATTCTGTATCTTTCTATTCTGTTTGACCTTTTAGTACACCTATTGATTTATTTTCTTTTAAACTTCTGAAGTTCACAGTTTTATTTTGTCAGCTATATAGCAGTGTTTTACTGAAACCTAAGTGTATTTATTAAATGCTCTTCCTATATCAACCAAATTAATAAACTCTCCGAAATGATTAAAGTTACTTTGAGGAGATTTTCCATACCTTGCTGATAAGCATTAACAGCAGCATGCAATTTTTAACTGAATGAAATACGAGCTTTTTCTTTGTTTTCACATACTGATGCCAGCCTGACCACCTCTGTTATGTCAGCCATCTTGCCCATACTTTTAATGAACTAACAATGAACTAGCATTCTTTAACTTTTCTAGAATTCTCCCCTGAACATGGGTTACTGAAAAGATCAACATTTGCTGCCAAAAAAGCTCCTCTGCCAGCTGCTTTAAAATTCCTCAATGCAAATTACCCAGAACTTCTGATTTAAATATGTCAACTGCAGTAGCTGTTGATTAATATCCTCTTTAGTTACAGTAGGGATAGAAAGTATATTACCATCGTCATATAACAAATACATCATCCTTTCTCCCTAGTACAGAACAGACATCTTTTTTTGAATTTACTTGAGTTGTTACAAAATACAAAATCTATTGTTTCTCTTCAGGAACAAACCTATTGGTCTATTCCAAGGTTATTTCCCACTCCAGAAATGTTTTGCTAAAACTGTTCCTTTATTAATATTCTCAACTACACATTTTTGTTTTTCTTGTCAATTATCTATCCTATCAAATTAATCTTTTTTTTCCCTCCTTATCAGTAAAATTTACTTTTATGGCTGCATTCACTTTCTGCTGCAAATTTTGGATTTATTATGCTAAGCTTATTCTGTTGTATTTTTACACAAGTAGTATCTTTCTCCTGTAAAAGTAAGATACTCTTAAATAGTTCTTACAAAGCTCTCATATTTTCTGCCTTATTTTCTTCTTCTAGTTGCTTTTGCTCATAATGGTTTTTGGCTTTACAAAGCCAGATTTCTTAAAGCACGACTGTATATTGTAGTGGTTCAAACTTCATTTTGTTTGTTTAATTTTGTTCATTAGTTGGATTATTACCATTTATCTGTCAATAATGAAGCTAAGACTGGTTGCTGGTGTAGGCATTTTCTCTTTATTCAAGAGCACATCAAAGGTAAGAAAATACACACACAAAACTGATTCATCCACTCCTGACACTGAAGTTTGCCTTTCTGGTAAGGGTTCCTCGTCTTTCCTACAGGAAAGACCTGGCTGCTTCATTAAACCAGGAGAAATGCCAGCATCACCAGAGGAGTTTTACAGCTCCCTATGGGATATGGCAACTCACTCCAGCTGGGCCAAGGCACAAATTCCCCCTCCCTCCTCCTTCCCCCATGGCAGAGTTCCTTGGCAGTCCCTGAAATGAGGACAGGCAGCTGCGAGGTGTCCTCTGCCAAGGCAAAGAGCATTAACCCTCTACTTATCACCATTCTGATGGGGTCTGTCAGACTTACCAAAGAATCATCAGACCCTGTGGGCTCTGTCCCAAAGTTGCTTGGTGTCAAGGGGAAGCTCTCCCAATTGAATACTGGGCTTCAAGCCCATGCTACTGTTGTAGGGAAAGGATCAGAGCTTGGCTTCTTAATAGGCTAGATTTTGCAAGTTTTTTTCCGGCACTCCTATTCACTCAGTTGCTGGCTCAGAGAATAAGTTGCTTTAAGTGTTTGTGTCTACCTGGAACAAGTTCAGGCTACTTGCTGTTTCAGGTCAAGAGAGAGAACAAGCTGATGCTCCTCACTGTGCCATGTCCTTAAAGCCCAATGTGATGCTGTCAAACCAATACCCTTGTTTAGTTTGGTTTCCTGGACTAAAATGTTTGCATGCTGTTTTCCTCACTCGCACTTGTGTTTGGATCATTACTCATAGCTGCTGTAAGTGAAAATGGTTAACGTGCAATGGCTTCAATAGGCAGTTAACAGATCCAATTAGGCTGAGTTCAATATCCGTTACATTGCTTTGCAGAGGACCAAAAGCAACACACATCTTAACTTCAAACCTTGAGATCTCCTCTGCAGGCTGAGTCATGAAATCTGCATCTGCATTGCTGGTCACAGTACGAGCACCTTCCTACCCACACTGGGATTAATGAACACAGGCTTCATGACAATGTGCGTGGCTCTAGCTGTCTTTAAAGCCACCCATGAGTCACCATGGGTGCAGCTCAGTGCTAACCTCCCTGTGAGTGCAGGATGCTGCAGCAGCTGGGGTGGCTAAAGTCAGGCTGTACGTCCAAACATGACTGGCATGGTATGTCAAACACATTAACAAAGCTTCCTTATAGCTGCTCTTCTCCCTCTTCAGCCAAAAAAACCCCCACAAATTCTTTCTATTTGGAGCTGAGGCTGTAGGCTTAAGTACTGTATATGCATGAAATTTCAACATGCAATATTGTATTTTATAAAACCATAGCAAAGAAAATATATTGAATGCTTGCAAGATTCCTCCCCCTCAGTCTTGCTCCTAACACTAGGCAGCTATTGTAGAGCTTGAAATATTCCCTCCCGATATGTAGGTTTTGACTGTAGCTTGCTTTTGTGATTGCAAGTAAGTAAGAGGAAGAAAAAAAAAAGAATTACAGCAAATTAATGTCTCCTCTGCTGAATATGTTATTTCTATTAAAATTTTAAAAGAGTTTGAAGTGACAGTAAATGTGGTCTTATTTTAGGACGGTTTCCATAACACTACACAACAATTGCCAATGGCACTTATGCCTTCTTGTACATACACAGCTATTTAGCTGACAACAGTGTTTAAGCCATTAAACAAGATAATATTGCAACTGTTAAGCAATGGTAAAGCTCGCTTTTGAAAGAAGTATTTGGTGTTTTAAGCTGAAAGTCGACATTTGTTCCATATTCATTTGTATTTTCTTTATTAGAAATGTATAATTTAATGTAATATTCAAGACCCTTAGGGTATACACTCTGTTACCTATAAAACATTCATGCACATTGAACACTTTTTTGGTGCCAGTTCTTGGCTTTGTACATCTGCTATACAATACTGAGTATTCTAACTAACAACATGCCTTAATTGAGTTTAGGTGTTTGAGTCATTTATTTAAATTTAGTAGTGTGAATAATTTATTTCAATTTACATTTTAATTATTTACCCACTTTTTTTGGGAGTAACCTCATTTTCTAGCTTCTGAAAAAATAATCGGCATATGTTTACTGCAGCAACATTCACTTACTAAATTCTCTGAGAAGTTTAGTTCCAAACTGAGAATTACTAATGAATTATTCATGTGTCAGGCATTAGCTGGAATTAGATTAGAATGACCAGATCTAAAAGAAACCTGACCTTCTAATACACAACAGTCCTTAAAGCTCCCTAAGGATTGATCATCTGCCATGGGAAGTTGGACTAAGCTCCATTCAATATGTCAAGATATGAATATTTACACATTTGATGTGGATTTATATGTTTTTATATATTATTCTATGTTATTATTTATTATCTGTAATTGAGCAGTTTAGTGAGACATTGTGCCTGGCATGCAGTTTCTTGTGCTCTCTGCCCAGGAATTACTATGACCCAAAGGAAAATGATGGAGTTTTTTTAATATTAGTTTAATTTGCAAAAATTATGGGTTTTTTTCCCCCCATGTAACTTATAGAAAGTGAAGGTCTGAGATAGACTTTCCATATCCAGCTGGTGCTCGTTGCATTTAGGAACCTCACAAGTGAGGAAGTGGGTCTGTACCCATATGTACAAGCATCCAATCTGCGGCACCCTCAGAAGTTCAGCAGTGTGCCTGGAGCCCAGCTCAATTTACACAAGCTGCAGTGTGGTGTATTAGTTGTGCGTTTGCTGAGAGAACTGCAAGGAAGTCCAAGGTCAAAGGACTTAGAAATTCATGGAGTTTTTTTTTTTTTTGTGGGAAACCAGCAACAATTCAGAATGCGTTAGTTATTTATCCACTGACCACAAAAGCTAGTAGTTCATTCTCTGAACAATCTGTTTTCTTTAAAGGTGGATCTGCAAATGAAGGCACCTAAAAGCAGGCCAAGCTGAAGAAGTGCCAGACTAATGAAAATCCCAAGTTGGTGCTGCCAAGCCTATAGTTGTGCCTGCCTGGAGGGTCCCTGGGCACACAGCTTGTCCGATCTGCTGCCCTCTCCCACTGAGGTGATCACAGATGTTCTACCCCGACCCAGTGATATTGCCTTGTAGTATGTGGAAGACTTGGAAAGCAGCTAATTCTGTTTGCAGAATTATGCAAGGCTTTAAGGCTTCTGCTCATCCTCAACATACAAGCCCCAAGCCATAATTGAGGGGGAGCCGTGCTTTTACCTGGTTCCCAGGCATTCCCCGCAGACCTTCTTGTAGAATCATAGAATAACCAGGTTGGAAGAGACCCACCGGATAGAGTCCAACCATTCCTATCAAACACTAAACCATGTCCCTCAGCACCTCATCCACCTGTCCCTTAAACCCATCCAGGGAAGGTGACTCAACCCCCTCCCTGGGCAGACTGTTCCAGTGCCTAATGACCCTTTCTGTGATTTTTTTTTTCCTAATGTCCTGCCTAAACCTCCCCTGGCAGAGCTTGAGGCCATTTCCTTGCCACCACATCTGTCAGTAGTTTGACTCTATTCACTGGAGCTATTCAGACACACAGTTATTTATATGGCACAGGCTTCAGGACTCTTCAGTTTAACCCATGAAGTGCTGCTACTGTTTTAACTACTGATGCACATAGAGATGAATCAAAGTTGCTCATCCAGGGCACAGCTTGGCCATTTATTCACCAAAGAGCATCTGTAACAGTTCTCTTCAATTCTTTCACAGGTTTCTAGTGTATTCAGCCTCAGGGCCGAACTGAGCCTTAACATTAAGACATGTGGTAGGATCTGATTTTAGAGGAGCTTAGGATCTAAGAAAGTAGCTAATGTCTGAATCTAGCTCTTTAAAGAACATCTCTCAGTGGCATCTGCCTCTACATGTTTCAAGTGTTAATAGGATAAACTGTCCCTATTAGCGACTTAGGTGGGTAGAATATAAAGTCCTAGTTTTTATCTCTCATAGATATACTTGTAGTCTTATAACCAGAAAAAGATGTCTTCAACAGAAGGCAATGAAAATTACTCAGCATTAAATATGTGAGGATTTTTTTGGTGGAAATTCGATTTGTGACATTTGCCATCAGTCCTGTATGCAGGGGTGCATATACACATGCGCCTGTCTCTCTAGTTTACTCTGTTTTTTATATGAGCTTTTCCAAATATGATGTAAATATAAGCAAAAATGTATGCATTGGTTTCAGCCTGAATGTCTTTGTTCTTCGAGCTTCTATGTATACACATGTATATGTATTCTTCAGCACTGTCTCCTTTTCATTCATGCGTACTTCTTACACATACAAGTCTGCCCTGAGATGTTATGATTGCCCTTGCCTGCCGATCTATTGCTACATAAATGTTTCTCTAGGTAAATAAATTTCACCGCATTTTACTTTAAAATGTAATTTTTTTTCGAAATACACTTTTACTATTGAATATAGCACATAATGACCTGTCCATAAATGAACACCTTGAGAATGGAGACTAGTAAGCTGAAAATACTTTTAATAATAAAAATCTTTAGCCTTTAGCTACAATAAACTACATACATATCTTTGTTTGGATATTAATTGAAACACTATTCAAAATAAGCCTTTTTTTGTCAGCTGTAGGAAAAAAACCCAGCTGAGAGAAGTTGGATGTAGAGGAAGTTGAATGTAGAGAAGCAGTGATTGCATGGGTTGTAATTCAGGTGTAATGACAATCATTTTTGCTGAAACTATGAGCTGCAGCTTTCTAGAGCTAAAAACACAACTGCAGCTTCACCCAAAGAAGTGGGAGTGTTGTGCCAAGAGCTGTATTACATGGGACTTATCTGCTGACCAGGCAGCCACCCTGGAGGTGACACAAAATTCCTTTTACAGTTGGCAAATTCTTGGCTTGGGAGAGGTTTGATGTTAGTTGTTGTGGGGTGTGATGAATGCCTAGGCTGTTTTCTCTGCATCACAGTCTGCAGATTCCAGCTGAAGGAACTGATTATTTCAGCAGATGGTTAAATACCTTGTTGAACCAGAGCCATATCTGATCCCTACACATGGGGAAATATCTTGGGGAATGATTATGACAAGCACAAGGCTGTGGGCTTCTGAGAAGTGAGGTGCCCTAGAGCCATGTGCAGGCAGTGATGAGGACACATGGTTGCTGCAGGACAGGGAGTCCCTGGCTGGGGCTGGGGTGTGCAGCTGCCCAGACACTGCAGGTGGCACCGGGTGCAGGGGAGCGAGCCCTGCAGGAGACTTCAGCCTGTAAAAGGAGGGTGGAAGGTCCATCTGTGCCACTTTGGCACCAGCAGCGGCAGAGCAGGAGCATTCAGCGAGGCATCGCACCATGAAGTGAACTACAGGGACCATGAGCTGCTGCAAATTCATGGTATTACACAATCCAGTCCACAGGTGCCTTTAAATGTTTTTCTTCAAGCTCAATGCTCTCTAACAAGGCAGATTTTCACTCATGCCTTTACAAACCCCTGTCATAAAACATTCTGATCACAATAGATTTTGTTGTAATGATGGTGTGAGTGTGAAACTACTGGTGAACAGTGGTGAGTGTGCAATACACACAGCTTTCCATATTAGAAACCTGCACATATCCTAGAAGTAAGAAAGAGGAGTGAAGTAATTTTTGGACATGACCTCTGTTTTGGAAAGACTTTCCTGAAATTTAGGTAGAACATCTTGCAGATCATGATGAGTGATTTCTATAACAGGTAGTTCCAACTACGAGTGAAGACCTAAATAAAAAAATATAAGGAATAGGTAAAAACCCAGCATCATTTGTTGGAGGGGTGCAGGGGGAGAAAAAAACACCCAACCTTGTTTCACACAATAGATTTATAAATACTGTTTTTACATAGTGGTCCAAAATTTTAAGGCATTTTGTGGACAAGTCTGAGATTCAATCTTTGCCCTGTGGTACCTGCTATCCAATACTATAAGTAAGGCTGGAAATGAAGGACATAACTGTGAAAATAGTCTTGTCTCTCTTTGACTGTGAATGGCTTTCCAGGTGCAGATTTATTTGAAATAGGGACTTACATGAGAATGATGTGTTCTTATTTGATGGCTCTGAACCTACCCCCCTCTCATCTACTTCTTTATGCTAGAAGCACACTGTGTATGCTGGGAGAAGGATCATGCCATACTTTTTCTCTAAGCCTCCACTGTTGGAAAGAGGATATTAAGTGCTTGGCAATAAAGCAGGTTCTGCTTGTTCAGTAACCTTGTAGCCTTCAGCTCTGCTCTAAAATCTTACAGGAGCTGAGATGATTTGTATCTGAGAGAGAGGAAGGAGGATATTAAACATACACCAGAGGAAAAAACCAAAAAGATAAGCTAACCTTGGAACAGCAAAATGGGTAGAGACCCATCGGTCCAACTTCTAACAGTCATTATTTGTCCCTTTCTATTGCTGAATTTAATCTTCTTTACATAATTCTTGCCAGTCCCTCCTCTGGCACTGCAATCTGTCTTTTTTACTTGATTAGTGGCTTTTGTACACAGTCTCTACTGGGTGGGGAGTTGAGGCCAGGGAGTGAGATGAGGCAGTTAAAGAAAATGCGCTGCTTTTCCATTTGGGCTCCACCAGGCCTTTGTGAATGTGACCTATCAATCATGTGAAAAAGTTTTTTTTAACACTATTAGAGCTGAAGAAGTAATGTGTTTCTTCCCGCCTTTGTTATTAGTCCACTCCCTTACTTCAGCAGCCCTACTTTGTTATGCCCAAAGGGAGATTTGCTGTTGCTCCAGTTGGGAGAAAAGGTGCCTGTGGGAGGGGCAGAGTGAGTGAGGCTGGATGAGTGTTGAGACATTGAGATGCAGCAGTTACCCCGAGACCGTGGATGTTGGTGTCTGCAGGTTTCCTGGGTGGCACTGGAGTGTCAGGCAGCACTGCAGGAGCAGCACCCGAGCAGTGTTTGATACCATTGTGGAATGCATATTCACCTCTGGCTCAGCTGTTGGCTATCAACCACTTCTAATAGTCCTCCTCTGCCTCCCTTACTGCTTTCTACAGAAAATCACTAAATTTGTTAAACTTGCAATACCCAGAGAGCTGTCCCTGTAGAATGACCTCTGCCCCTTGGCCTCTACGTTTCATGTAATGACTGAACCTGGAGGGGTGGATATGGGTGATGGCCAGTGAGCTCTCATTGTACATAGTGTGCCAGTGGGCTTGGAGATCACTCCTTGTACAGATAGAACATTTCTCCTTTGCAGGGCCACAGTTTTCTGTAGAACTTACTGAGCTAATGGTACCTGCTCACACAGGGACTGTCCTTCAGGCAGCTGAGCAAGGATACCTGGTGGGTCTGTCAGGTGTATTTGGCAAGGAGAAAGCCCAGTGAATATGGGAATGACTTTACATTCTTTTCCCCCCTGAAGGAGGATGCAGTCAGGGTTCAGGGCTGCCAGTCAAGCCCAGTGCAGCTGCTCATGCAGGGGGAGAGCAGGGAGCAGACTCAGGCCCTGAGGGCCATAGTGGGTTTGCAGGTCTGCAAGCAAAATAAGTGTCCACATGTTTTGCTTTTCCTCTGAATTACACACGTCATTGGTCAGCTTTCAGAGTCTTACTGTTCACAGATTCTGCTTTATGGAATAATCACTGTTTTTTTTCTGAATGCAGTGGATCGTGTGGGTGGGAACAAATTGGTCTAGAGGATATTAGAGACTTGATGACTTGTTGGAAAGAGAGACAAGGCCAAGCTGAGAGAATGTAATTCCAAACTGGAAGATGAAAAAGGTCCAGGACCCCATACTGATCTCTGAGAGATCAAAAGGTACAGCTGTGACAGCAGTAAGCCATGATGCAGAAGCCTAAAGGATTGAATCCAGTCCCAGTTACCGCAGTGCAAATCTAGAATAGCTTGTTAAATCAGAACTATTCTTTTGCTGTGGTGAAGAACAGACAGGAGCACATTAGTCCTCCATATGTAGTCAGTCACCTTTCCAGCTCAGTGCTGGCTGCACTGGTTTTAGCTGCACCTCAGGCCTTTAGCCTGGAGAAGAGGAGGCTGAGAGGAGACCTCATTGCTCTCTACAAATACCTGAAGGGAGGTTGTGGAGAGGAGGGAGCTGGCCTCTTCTCCCAAGTGNTGAAGGGCCACCAGAGGTCCTTTGCATGATGGTAGCTTCTTCTGCTGTTTGAAACAGAGAACATTTTTTTCACCCTGATTCTAAATTTTGATCTGGAATGGCTACTCATTCTTGTCTATCACCATAAAATTGATCTTGAATGCTAGATTCATTCCAGTTAAATACCAAGCATCCAGATTAGTCCAAGAGTAATATAAGAATAATTAACTAATTCCGAGCATTTACATTCTCCTGGCCTTAGCAGAAGACTGCAAGAGAGGCTTAGTGCTTTTTAAATCACTCCACTGTGCTCTCTTATTAAATGCCACAGTTTTCAGCCCCAAATTGCATTATTACCATTGGTGTCCTTTAGGGGTTGATGTTAATGATGACTGAAAGAGCTTAATGAGCATGTGCCTTGAATAAGCTCTTTATACACCTTATAAAATAATTACTCACATTTTATTGAAAACTCCACAGGGCCAAGCTCACAGAAGCAGTCAGGGGTGCCGATTTAATATGATTCAGTACACTGCTTTACTCAAATAAGGCCTGATCCTACAGAAGTTGACCTTCATTGCCACAAAGGACAAGCAGCATCACACCTGCAGCTGCTGAGCACAAGGTTGCAGGATACCTGCTGCCCTCCATCCTGAGACACTGAGGAAAGGCAATTGAATTCAAGGATCAGAAAATACCCTCTTAAACTGAAAGGTGTGTTATATGTCAAGAGAAATAGGGTTTGGGCTCTAAGAGCGCAAAGACACCTGATGGTCTCTGATGAAAAGTGACTTGTCAATAGTGTGTTAAACTTCCTTTAAACAGCACTTAAAACTTGTAAGCTCCTTTTTCCTGTCTTGTTCCTATCTAGCACAGATCGAAATTGTTGACCTATTAAAGAAAGACAGATATTCACAGGGGAATGACTTGTGGTGTCTTCTGAGATGCAATGTGGTCTCTGCCTTTTAGCAACACACAGCAGTGGCAGCTTTTTTAAGTGCTATAGAAAGTTCTTAAATAGGAATGAATGACAAACAAAGATCCTATTGAATCTATGACAGGATAAGTTTCTCATCACGTAAGTGTTTTGTGTTTGTCTGAGGGAAATGGCTGTGTGATTTGCAGTAGGTGAATTGCTTGTATTACATTTAGTTGGAAAATTCAAATTTGGAAATTTATTTTTCATCCTTAAGCAAAAAGCTTCCATATCTGTTATGGAGGAAATACTCTTTGAGTCTGAACAAAATAAAAGAAGGAAGTCCAAATGAAATACTCCCATAATGTGTTTTGACTGTTAAACAGTATTTTCTGGATGAAATTAAAACCCTCGTGAAAACTTTTTAAATCAGTACTAGTTTTTAACTATTTCTCTTTATATTACAACAATACTTAAGGATCTCATAATTTCAAAATGGACCCTTTAGGAAAAATGTACCTTTTTTACTAATGGGCTTATGAAAACTCCTTTCAAAATACTTGCTAAACGTGTGGAAAATAGATGTATCAGACCCTGTAAGGACCAATGTTTCAATGAAGTTCCTTGCTATTAGTTTCTCTCATAACAGGGAGTCTGCAGATACTGATGAGGTTTGAGCTGCAACAGCCTGGACCAAAACAAAAAAATAATGGGAAGCCTTCAGCATGTCCTTTTGTGGGCAAAATGCCGAGTTTTGTATTAATGCAAAGTCAATTCAGAAAACCATGGGCTGCTTAGGGAAGGTGAAAGTCTGGCATATTTTTTTCTCTGCCTTATGATTTCTGAGTCTTTGCAGTAGGCTAGTGTCATGGTTTCCAATTTTTCTTTTGCAACTGTGGAGGTCAAAAGTGTGTTTTAAAATGTCATATGCATGAATAATTATCAATTTCCTACTACTCTGATGAAATTCCCAGGCTTCTATCCATGGCTGCTGATTCCTTCCCAACCAACCACATCTTCTGAGTCCTCAGCTTCGGAATACTCTGCCATATAATCGCTTTACCTCTTGGCACAAGATCAGGGTAGGATGAGGGGCAGGAAATGTGAAGAACCTCCTGGAATGGGTCAGCATCAAGGAGAACAGAAAGGTTTTCAGCCAGTGGAGCATGCACTTAGGAGGTTTCACCTGTCCCTCTTTTGCAGCCTGTTATGGGACTATACTGATTCACTGCAAGATTCACCCCAGCCACAGTGCTGCAGTTGTCAGGAGGAATCCAACCCTGCTGGGAAAAATACACACAGCACAGACTATTGCGTAGTTAGGTATCTTGCTCACAGCAATTACTAGTTGTGCCTATGAAATAAAATTACCTCAGCACAGAAAGTGGCAGAAAGTTAAGAAAGTGGGAAATAAGGAAGGTTAAAAAACAAAAAGGCTTTTTGAGCAAAGGCAGAAGCAGTTCCCACATTTCAACCCTACAGTTTACAATAGGGAGCTAAAACAGACCAAGGGAAGATACTGTGGATGTCACCTAACTTCTCCATGTCTGTGTATAGGGACATGAATCATGGGCAGTCACATGTGGACCACCAAGGCAGAGCTTTGGATGAGCTCAGTTAAACACTGAACTCTGAAGCCTTCATCTCCAAATGCGGTCTTCGTGCATATTCAGTGCCTGTGGCAGGGGTTACACTCAGGTGTCTGTCTGTGGTTTATAATCAGGAGCCCTATGAAATCATTTCATTAGGCAGGTGTGAGGTAAATGTACAGGGTAATCCAGTATAATACAATCATCATCACATTTCGATTCCCCTGCCTATCACCTTCCACATTTATCTTCAAAGACCCATGGATGGAGCAGCTGCTTAGATTTAATTAAACAGCAGCATTATATAAACAAGTTCTTTTGTTTTGTGCACTGAGCAGAGTATTTGTCTTCAAAAACTTTTCTGCCAGAGCTGGCCTTGCTGCCCCTTGACTTGTCTTTACTCCAATTACCACTCCAGTTTAGCTGATTAATTTGTAGCCACTGGCAAACATGCATAGTTGGCAGGACATCATTCCGTTTCAGTGACAAGCACTATAAAAAGATCATTATTTTCATTAGCATAAATAACTGGATGTTGATAGAACTCTGGTTTCTGAAAATAGGTTAAAGTCTTAACTGTCTTTATTCATTACCGAGATATAATTGGAAGGAAAATTATCACATAACCAAACAATAAGCTATCAGAGTATAATGCTTAATGACCGCACTCAGTCCAGTAAGTCTTGAATGATTTTTTTTTCCTTAAAATGAGACATTTTAATGTACACATCTGCATAGACACACACTAAGTTTTTACAAAACCATACATATTTTCTGGTATGTGAGACAAGTCTGGAAAAAAAGAATCAAATGGCAAATAAAGATATTTTCTACTGCATAGCTTCAGTTTTCATGATATTCCATGGATATTACTTCTTCCAGACACTGGTCTAGGTTGGATGCTTTGAAAGCTTCTCTGTCTGCAGCCTTCTAGTCAATCATGTTACTAATAGTTTTTTCCCCTTACTGGGTTTTCAAGAGTTAATATTGTATAACACGGTCCTTTGAGATTAAGGGCTTAGTTTTATCTCACACTCTCTTTTCTCTGCCATGCTGACTCCACGTTCTTGGTGGCAGTTTTATGCTAGCTTGAAAATGCAACACCTGAGTCACACTGGTTATAGCACTATCTGTGCTTGCAAAGCAATTGTCCCCAATGGGACCCTGCTCTGTGATGATACCTCATACATACCAAGACAACAACAATAATAAAAGAAACCAGTAATAATAAACAACAGTGTTTTGAAGGTAGATGTTTCAAGAGCTTTAGACCTTTTTTTGTAGTTTAACAGTTCTTCAGATGAAAAAGTATATCAATACACAAGACATGACCATCTGGATGGTTTTAACCCAGTAACCTAAAGAGAAAGTTTGAAATGAGATTTCTGCTTTCAGCTCATACGGATGATTTGGTTTTATTTCACTTGGAAGACTTTACAGAGTTTTTATATGTTTACCTTCTGTATGTCTCTGCCTTCTGACACTGTAAGCAGAGCACTGTCTCTGGGTAAACTCCAGCAAGTGTTGGACAAGCATGTGTTTTAGGCATTATACTCTCCACAGTTAGGATTTGGAGAGGAACAGCCCTTCAAAGCTACTACTGCTGTTGTTTTACTTCATTGGCTACTGATAGGAAGCATTAGTAGAAAAAAAAAACATTTTTCCTTTGTTGCATAAGGAAAGAAAATAACAGCTACTGCACAGTGGAAAAAAACCCAAGAGAGGATGCCTTCATTTTGCTGCCATCGAGAAGTACCTTGCCACTGCTTTAAAACATTGCCCAGAAATATTTTGTGCCCATCTTGTATCTCTGTATACGTCAGAAGTTTACTTCAAAAATTAGATGGTTTATATAGCCAAGAGTGATAAATATAAGAGCAAATGATTGCCTCCATATTAAATATTGTCCAGGGCATAAAAATGTAGTGAGGTGAAAAAGTGAAAACAAGATTTGGACTCCAACAGCCCTGTGATCCCTCCAAGTGCTAGGTGGCATTTCCTCACATCTCATCCCAGGCTGGCTCCCTGCTCATCTCCCCAGTCCCACATTATGCCTGAGGCTGGATGGGGACTCTGGAGAGAACCAGAAAACCCTGTTCTGTTGTCAGAGGATAACCAAATTGAGCAGTAGATGCTGAAATTTCACACCCAGAAGGAGATGTAAGGGAGAGGAGGG
Organism: Piaya cayana; assembly: GCA_013389865.1. Classification (NCBI taxonomy): domain Eukaryota; kingdom Metazoa; phylum Chordata; class Aves; order Cuculiformes; family Coccyzidae; genus Piaya; species Piaya cayana. Next base: position 152,410 of record WAAB01025902.1, read on the forward strand.
TGGAAAGTCTGACAGCACTGAAACATCCCATTTAGGGATAGAATGATATGATCAGGTGCTAATTTTTTTTTCTTTTGAAATCACTCTGTTAAATGCTTACTTTGCAGCAAAGTATATAGCTCTTAAAAACTGCACCGAAACATGCTTTTATTTTGAAAAAAACCCAGAAAACCCCACCAACCAACCAAACCTCCACACATTTAATGAAGTTTTTTCCAGGTTTTTCTTGTACTCAGAATGAATACCCCAGATAACAGCACATCAGGCCCCTGTAGCCATCTTTGCATACTGCAAGTCCTGCAGCACCAGCACACTCCTTGGGCAAAAGTCACTGAAGGGCAGAGCTGGGGCTCATGAAACAGGATCCAGAGATGGCCTCTACCTCAGGTGTTTGATGGCAGCGGGCACTGAGGGGATGGTGGGTGAGATCCTGTCCATCATCTGCTCTGGTGAATAGCAGCAAGAATCCCCATCTCCATCAGGTCACATAAGTGAGAGGTGAGACAGTGTCATCATGCCTTTGACATCTCCTTAGAGGCAAGCAGCCTCTAAGGATGCAGCAGAAGACCCTTTTCAGACACAAGCAGGGAAACCTTCTGTCTGCATCCTACCGGGCATGAACAATTCTGGTAAATGGTTTTCAGCAACAGTGATTTAGTAAGCCGTGGTGTTTAGTGATGACAGCAGGAGCCTGAACTGCGGCAAACTGTGATTACCTGTTTGGCGAGGTAAGAAGAGGATAAGAATTGTTTGCAGTAGACAGCAGCCTGCAAAGAAGAGCAAAGAGGTTTATTTATTTTTTTTTTAAAGTTACTGTAAAACTTTGGAGAATTTATTTACTATGATCCTTGGAGGGTCATTGTAAATAAATAACACTTTGGACCTAACTACTGTGTTGCTGTGTGGCTGAACTAGATGCATTGTCTGAACATTAGGGTAGAATAAGAACTTTCTTTTTTTGTATGTAGGGAAAACTGGATTGTTAAGATGCAATGCAATTGCTGATAAATTGTGGCATATTTAGAAAATGCTGTTTCCATTTAAAGAAAGCCTCCAAAAACGAGGAAGAGAGTAGATATAGTTTCATGGAAAGATTTTGACTTGCTACAGTAGAGTTTGCCTGGGCTGAGGTCCCAGTAGGCATGTGCTCTTTGGACGCAGGAGAGGAGCTTTGTGCAGAGCAAGGACTGCAAAGTGCCTCCCTGCCAGATTAGCTGTATATGTGCTCTGCCATCATTTAGGGAAGTGCTGCTTCTGCAGTGGCAGCAAACTTGCTGACAACAGCTTGCCTGAACTTAATGAAATAAAAACCCCACTCCTTATTTCAGACTGGTAGGCATCTTTGAGGTTTGGTAAACCTGAAAATTTACCTGAATTACCAGCCATAAATGGCACCAGCATCAGCCAGTGGCATAGTTAGGAATTGCTTTGTTTTCCACAGGTCTGTGGCAAATTACAGCTGCGGCTTCATGCTAGTTATGCAAGCACCAGGCAAACACGCAAGCCTGTGCCTGTGCTTGAGATGGTGTGGGGTTATTTTTCTCCCTTTGAATGACTGCTTCTGTCACACCATCATTATCATAGGAATTGTCTCAGAAAGCACAACAGAAGTACATTTTTTTTTTCTCATAAGAGTCAGTGCTGAGGACTCGTTCCAATGTCCTATGCCTTTGCTGGGCAGAAAATGCTTGTGTCTACATTTTCTTCAGCTGTTGTTTTCCTGGCTGCCAACGGAGCTAAACTTATAATGGATCAGACTCACTGCTGCAAGATGGCTTGCTTGGAGTGAAAGATCCAAAATGCTTTAAGAGGCATCCGTGGCACTCTCTAAGTATCACTCCATTGGCTGCCCTCCAGTAGCCTGAGCTGGTTACTAGAATATTACAGGAACAAAGTTGCAGAGATAAAAAAAAGCTATGTGTGTGGATGTGGTATCGTAAAAACATGGACTAGGGGGAACATGTTTTTAATGTAATGCAGGCGACTTGGAATATCTTTCATTCCTGTGTCCATTTCCCTATACATAATACAGCAGATTTAAACACTTTTTTTTAGTCCTTTGAGCATGGATTTCTGGACTGAAGGATCACAATGAAGTTTTATAGCCCTTTCTTATGAAGTGTGGCATTTCTGGCATTATTTGATGTGCAAGAGCAACTGCATTAGTCAAAGGCTATGCTTGAATAGTTATCACTTTAGGCCCATGCCTTGGGAGTATTGTATTCAGTTCCAGCCCTGCAGGTTATACCAAGAGTTGCTATTAGTACATTACAAATATAAAATGAAGGTAGTCACTTTCTATAAGCGTCAAGTTTACTCCTATAAGATGGCAAACTTCATTTCGCAGCTTGGATGAGCTGGCAGTGCATTGTTCCAAGCTACAAGAAAGCTGGGGAGGGGCTGTTTACAAAGACGTGTAGTGATAGGATGAGGGGCAATGGCTCTAAACTAGAGAGGGGCAGATTTAGACTAGACATATGGAGAAATTTCTTCAGTGTGAGAATGGTGAGGCTCTGGGAAAGGTGCCCAGAGAAGCTGTGGCTGCCCCATCTCTGGACGTGTTCAAGGCCAGGTTGGATGGGCCTTGGGCAGCCTGACCTAGTGGGAGGTGTCCCAGCCCAAGGCAGGGGGGTTGGAACAGGATGGGCTTTAAGGTCCCGTCCAACACAAGCTATTCTACGATTCTATGATTCTGCTGCCTGGCTGTTTGTCTTCAAGCCTCGCTCCACCTCCTTGAATTCCAGACTTACTTGGACAACACTTAAACACTTAAACACTTAACAAAATCTAGGAGTACAGCATCTGTGTGACAGCCATCTGACTGTTCACCTTACACAAACTCCTACATCTTTCACCAGACATATAGTCTGTGGTAGCTGATGAGTGTTTGAGTCAGAGTTGCATATTGGTGTAAGACAGAAGCATTGTGGATATATTTAGCACTTGAAAATGCTGAAGAACAGCAGTTTTCAAGTGGGTAGCATCTTGTGTGTGGTGAAGTCAATGTGCCTTCCAAGCAGTCTTAACCTTTACAACATCTTGTTGGGTATCACTGGACAGACAGAACCTGAGACTACATACTTCAGTATAGTGGTTGAGTCACCATCCCTGGAGGTATTTATAAGATGGGTGGATAAGGTGCTCAGGGACATGGTTTAGTGGTTGATAGGAATGGTTGGACTCGATGATCCTGGAGGTCTTTTCCAAACTAGTAATTCTGTGAAAGGGCCACATTTAAAGAGAAAGTTTCAAAGCATTGTTGAATATAGGTAACAAAGACAGCTAAATCAGGCTCACCTCTGTGCCTCTGAGGCAAAGCAGCATCAGCAAGATGCAGTAAGATTGTCATTCTGCCATCCTATCTTTAAGCTGGTGGCTTTCATTTCACTGATAAAAGTTGATCAGATGTGAGGCACCTCTGTTAAACACTGATTCAGCAAAAGCAATCTCACTACTTTTGCAAAAGAGCAATTAATAAATAAAAGGTGTGGGGGGGGGAGGTGTTGGAGGGGCGTGGAAGCATGACGTGTGTGCTACAACACAACAGCAAAACTCTACCAAGTAAGCACACAGCTCAGCTGAGGACAGTGCTACTTTTTCTTTTCTATTTATTTTTTGTATATCCCTTGGGCCTTCTCTTATTTATCTTACTACTGTATGCCTAGTACATACAAAAATAGTCAGTGGAGAGTTTTCTCCAGGAGGGGTTTCCTTTGTTACGCTTTGGCTTTGCAAAGCTTCTTATTCAAAGCATAGCCAGAAGGATTTCCAAAGTTTAAGGAAAGACTACTAATTTTGACCACTCTCTAAGCTGCTATTCTAATGGCCAGCTAGGTCAACAGGTTTTTTACCACTATGGCCTATGACTATCTTCTGCTGATGTGCTTCTGACTATCCGTAAGGCATATTCTTTTATACCTCTGAGGTATCAGGTATTATCCCAAACATCACATATGCGGATGTAACCTTGATATGAAGTACAATCATTTAACTACAGTCTATAAAGCCTAGGTTTCAGGAAAGCTCTTCTTCCATGGCCAGGAATCCCCAAAGTGGAGCATATTTTAAGATTGGAGGTAACAGCACCAGGAGCAAGGAATGAATGGAGCATTCCCACTTTAAATATGACTGCAGTTGAACTAATTGACTCATGGTGCTAGAGGAGCTAAGGCAGCATGAGGCTCTGCCCCTGCTAATGCGTGCGTAGGAGAAGAGAAGCCCAGGACAGCAACACTGCATAATGACCCAAGAGCAGTAAAATGATGTATGAGCACTCTTTTCGTTTTCACAAGGCAGCAGTGGAACACTAACTTGTTTCTATGGCAACCATGAAAAAGAATTACAGCTTTAAAATTGACTGAATGGTAGCCCCATGAAAAAGTAAAGGGCAGACCATATCTTTCTAAAATATAATTTAGTACTAAGTCACCTGAACAGTATTAGCTAAAACGATTTCAGCACTAGACTTGGGAAGTGACCCATTTGGGATATGGAGTGTTAGGATTTTCTAATGGTGTGCTTTAGATCTGAAGGGCCTGGCGGACACACCATACCATACAGCATGAAAGAAAAAGAAAAAAATTCTTTCTGCCTGAAATCTCTTATCAGAAAAACAAGGATTATTGAGGTGAAGGGGAGGGGAATAGACTGATAGATAACTGGCACTTTTGTAAAGAAACAGTAACACACATGTTGAGTCTCTAGTACAAAAATACATGGGGAAGAGAAATGTGGTAGAAATTAAATAACCCTTGGGGTGGGTAAGGGGAAGCTTCTATATTTAGACTGAAAACACGTCCAGTTAGACAAGGGGGCCAACCCCCCCAAAAAGGACAATATATTATCCTTCCCTTGGAAGGCTATTCAAATTTAATCCTTAAGTCTCTGAAGATTTCAGAAAGTTTTTGGCTGGAAAAACTCCCAATAATTTCAGTAAGAGTTGAGAAGAATGCTCAGGATTTAGTCTTTTACGTGAAATATGAGGGCTGGGGAAAAGGGAAGGGAGCAATTATTTGTACAGGCAATAAGCCATTCTTTCTTTTATACAACAGTAGTCAAAAGAAAAAGTTAAAATTTATTATGATAGATAAGTTTGGGAAAGTAGAAACCTACATCTATTGGCAGAGAGATTCCTTTGCAAAATCAGACACCTGCAAATTCCCCTGTACATCAGTTACAAACTCAGTGCTAACCCAACGTTTGAAATAAGTGGTGGTATCAGTTTCAAGACAGATCTGTAGCCGTTATAAACTGACAACAGACGGTTGTATAGTTCAGGATTTGGTCAAGCAAATCTCATTGCATATTACAGAAGTAAGTATATTACCAAGAAACATGGCTGGTTCACTACTGGGAACAGTATAATACCATGAAAATAGAATTCCATTCAGGAGCAGGGCCCTGTTCAACTCCTCCTGCACTCAGATGTTATGTCTGAGTTGTGCTGAAATCCTGATGGTCCGGCTCTCTTTCAAATGGTTTACAAAACCCCCCCAAAAAACATTGAAAAACTTTGTTCAAAAACATAAACACAAGCATTGACCTTGGTTTCTAGAAATGTCCACAAGAAGGAATTATTTCTGTGCTTGGTTAAACAAGGTCTTCAATCTACAGCCTTTCAATCCCTCCCCCAGCAGAAACCTGCACAGGTCCTGTTTTCACAAAACCATTGCTTTTGAGTCTTAGCAAAACAGGTGTCCTGATTCTTAATGATGATCAACACCATTAATCCCTTAGGCTGGGATTTTCAAAAGAACCTCAAAAGACAAACTCAGTGAAAGGAAAATACACTCTCAGGCACCTTGGACATCCCTGTCTGTGGACCCCAGCGCTGGCACCCAGCAGCCCAAGGCCACAGCTGAGTTCCCTGTGTACACGGTCCCTTTGCCCTCTTCTGGGAACACTCACTTAAAATACCACATTAACAAATGTGGTTGAAACAAATCACAAGTGTGCTTAATAACGTATAAAATAGCTTAGTAAAATTGTCATGAAAATTTAAAAGCTCGGGCAAAAAACCTACACCTCTGCCATTTATACTGATGACAATGATAATGAAAAAAATAATGATGTTTTAACTCACCCATCAAAAAAATTTATTCACCCTGGGAGAGTAGAACTGTGTGGAAAGATATACTTACCTTGAATTTATAAACTGCTCCTCAGATAAAGAAATACAGGATGAGGAGTTGCCTCATTTGCATTCATTCAGTCACCTTAGCGATATTTTTTTTTTTAGCCAAGTGGATGCAAATTTTTGGAAGTCATTAATGCTTATAAGAGAGAATCCCTGGACCAGAGCCTGGTTCACTGTCCGTCTATACCCGTCCATATATCTGAAGCGATGATGACTCCTTGTTCACACCAACTGCCAGAGAAGACCTACTGGACGCAACCTTCAGGCCATTGGCTGCAGCCCATCAAATGCTCACAGGGTGTGGTAAGCAGTCAGAACCAGGAGGAAAGAAATATTTCCTTGGGCTAGCAGACTGCATACTCTAACTTACCTAAGACCACTTAACAATCTTTCTGCTTAATAAAAGGTGAAAAAGTTTTCCTTACCTTGGTAGGTACATGACAGATGAAAAAAAAAAAGAAATTACATTGTAATCATCAAACTGAAAAGGCAATTCCATTACAGCAGCTTCTTGCTGGTTGATGTCCAGAGAAATTACATATCCTGAACTTGAGATTTGCCATCAATTAGTTCTGAAAACAAAACAGAAAAAAAAAATTATTTACTCTTGAAATCACACGCTGAAAGAGCATGAAGGGCCAAAAGGCAGCAGATTATCTATCAGGGTTATGACAAGGATATCATACAATTTCACGAGGTAGATGTTTCTATTTAGGAATTCTTCCATACCACAGGAGAGGTCTGATTTGGTCAACTTGGCTGGCCACGGCAGAGCAGAAGTGATACTTCAAGCAGGATGCAAGGAGAAAGTGTGGCTTCTTAAAGATCAGTCTGGAGAGGGCAGTTTTTTTCTCAGAGTGCAAAGCACAAGGCATTTGCAGTCAGAGCATTCAGGTGTGAATTTACTGAAGACAGTGGTATAATGAGAGAAAAATGAGAGAGGACACCCTGAGCCATGGATGTCTTTGCTTTGTGGATGGTCACAGCTTAGGAAAATGCAGGGAAGAGTGAAGACTTTTGAGAAGGTTGCACTGCTACAAGACATATCCCTCTGAGTGTTTCTTCTTGCTGCTCCATAGTCACAGATAAATGAATAAAAGCAGTTCTTCCATGACCTTGTTTTCCAATCCCTGACCTCACCTGGGTATCATGAGGTGTGCTTGAATGCAAATAAAATTTAGCATAAATTCCAGCTAAATTCCAGCTTTTTATTCCTGTGAAAAAATGGTATGGTGAACGTACACAGTTTGCCATTGCAAAGAATAAGAATCTCACCAGCAAATTGCTCCTTGCAGTGCCCAGCAGCAGACCTTGTAAATGACTATGATTGAATCTATTCTAAATTAATCTGGAAGCGTGTGGGACTTTAAGACAGAAGAACTGCTCACAGTGCAGTTAATTGGGCCTGCCCTCTTAGCCCTGCATCCTGTCAGCCCAGCTAAGCAGCTGTCCCAGCAAAGGGAGAGGGGAAGTTGAAGAGGCAAACGAAAAAGCTGCGACAAGAATTTAAATGAAATAAAAGAGCCAAATTCTCTGCTCAATTGACTTCATTGGGGTTAGGTCTGCAGAGAGCTTGAACCAAATGCCATAATGAATACAAATACAAATACAAATACAAGAACAAACCCAATACGCATGGCATTTCCACTATCTCTCTGAATGCTCCTGCTCTGGGTTCCCTGCGAAGCTGTGAGCAGGTGCTTGGCTCTCTAAACTGCAGAGTGACTTGCAAAACGTGTCTGCTGTTACCTCTGCCTGTGGTTCTGTCATCCACAGGGTTTTGGGGTCCATTTCCTACACTAGAAATGAGAATTGAACGGGACTAACATGGCATTTGAGGCATCCTACTCTCCCTCCTGCAGATGCTCTAGGTACCTCCCAGCCCCTCGCATCATGGGAGCTGGGGTATGCCCTGCTTATGCAGCTCAGAGCTGGGAAAGAAGCGCCTAATTACAAACAGTTAATACAAATCCCAAATAAGTGCTGGGGTGTGACAGACACAGCAGTGCAGAGGTGGGCACAGCAGGAAAGCATTTTTGGGACTTTTACTGTCAAAGAGAGAGGTGCAAGCAGCCCTGCCACAGCTGCTGGGATGGGAGCTCTGAGCAGCCCTTGTGGAGCTGCCATGCTTTATGTGCACTGCGCTCCCAGATAAGGTTCCTAGTAACGACTTGCCCAGTGGAACCTTTAAAACAGATTATGGATGACAAAGCAGGAATCCAAGGCAAATTTTCGGAGCTGATGAGTGAAAAAGAGCTCACATCTTTATATACTGGCTGAGCATATTTAGGAGAGAGTCACTGGGGTGCAATGAGCATGATTCCACATTATGTCACTTTTAAGAGAAAAACTTCATAATCCTTGGCAACTTCTTCATCCTAAAAGGCAGAGTTTGAAAAGATATCACACACTGAAGCACCTCATATATCCAGGAGACCATTACTGCGCAACTAACTCATCCCCTTGGTGACTGTGGGTGTGATAGTTGTCCAAGTCCTCATCTGCAGTGTGAGGACAGTGAGAGCTGCTGCGGGTCAGGGAGCGGGATGAGGATGAGATGAGACTGGCTCAAACTGGGCTATCCAACCTGCCCTTCAGCCCTGGCAGGGCTGCCACCCACCTTTGTCCTCCCTGACTTATGGGGCATCATACAAGCAGTCCCTATGTGAGCCATGCTTGCATGGGTCTTTACTACTGACTCCACAGGCATGGTAAAATCAATTAAAGAGTCCAAGTCTCTTAATTTTTAGGCAGCAGCTCATCCTGCACTAATTAGCACAAATCAGAGGGTGGGTGTAGGGGGAGGAGAGCAGACTTTAAACACTACAGAGGTTTTAACGATTCATTCTGAGGCACAATTATCTTTTCAAAGACTTATTACCCCAGCCTCTATTCATGGACTGTCTGTTTTCAGGGTTGTACTCACCACAGGTGAGATCCAAGAACCATTGAGGATCTTGCAGAAATTTACATGCTTTTGATGCAGTACATAGCCGACGTGTCAAGAAATCAATCTAATTAAATACTCTGTTATATAGATACGTATATGTAAATACAGGTATATGAAATATTCTGGAAGGTTCAAACCCTGCTGTCTTCTGTGGTTGTTGATGAGTGATGGGTCAAGTTTCTGCTTACAATAAAGCAAGATTTCCATAATAGCAATTCATGATTTTGGCTACTCTGTCTGCCTTGAGAGATGTTGCAGCAGTTGGTATGACAGAAGATGCTGAACATTCATCTCTTGAGGGCTAAGACATTGTTATACTTCTTATTGACTTTTCAGACACAAACTCAGCTAAAATAATTGAATTTTTTTTTAAGATCTTAACTATATCAGAGCAATCTATTGAATTTGTTACCCATGCTTCACCGGAGGTTCTTGCAGACACTAGCAAAACACCATCCCCCCGGAATCCTCAGAATACAGCTACTCCTATTGATCAACCAGAGATTTCAGAGCAGAAATCCAGGTTTTCTTCAGTCCAGTCCAGTTATCATCTCACTTTCTCTGCCTTTCCAAAAGTCTATAGGCATTTGTTTGCAACAGTAAGAAGGTACCAATCAAGCCTGTTTATACAAATTATGGTACAAGTGATATTTATACTTTGGTTATCTCAAATGAGACTAGGACTGTGTATCACTTCGAAACCCAGAAAGGTAACTTAGCCAGCACTTCAATACAAGTGACAGAACTTTCATTTCTTTAATTCCATTCTTTCTTAATGGGCATTCTTAGATGTGATCAGACCCTGAATCTACTTAGTCCAGCTTGCTGTTTCTGAGGATTGCAAACAAAAGATGAAAAGAGAAAGCGAGAGCCGGAGGTCGTGGGTATAATGTGTCATCACGTAACTCTACTCATAATTTTCAATAAAAAGACAAAGACTAAAGCCAGCTCAAAGATAAGCTGCTATTCCATGACTGCAAACTGTCACACCACAAAGCAAGCATCCTCCTAAGGTAGAAATGCCACATCCAGAACCTGCCTTTTTTTCTGGGTGGCAGCTGGGCCCAAAAACAACCTTTGGCAAATGCAATGTAATGTACATAAACTGGTCTTTCTTCCAGTTTCATCTGCAGTGATAATTAATGAATCTGACAAGCACCAGACGCTCTCTCTTTGCTTCGTCTTTGACTGATTTGCCACACAGAGGGTACATCACTGCTTGAACACCTCGCTTACTACTGTGGTGAATATTTCTACAGATTTGTCTCCATAAGCTAGCATGATCTTGCAGTAATCATTGATCTGCTATGCAGTGTTTAATTGCTCTTATCTGCTGCTGCAGAGAAAAGGAGCAGTTCATTAGGCAGAAGCAGATCACTGGCAACATCTCTCCTCTAACTCTGGGCTAGAGCCATAGGGTGTCAGATACCACTCCCTCCCTTCTACAGCTGTAGGGAACTATGGTCTGTGGATCACTTGCACTGAAAATCTGCTGGATTCTGGGGTGTCTATGTGGCATCAAACGTGCCTGGGGCTGGAGGCTTTCCTGGCAGGGCTGCCTGTGTGTTTCAGGGGTCAGCAGGGTGTGCAATTAAGGAAGGTGCAACATTGACCATACACCTCCCTGGCACTCTGGCCAAGCATATGGTCATCATGCAGCATAAAGCTTTAGCCAAGCCTTGCCTTTGCCCGAGCCTGCCTGGTCTCATCTCACCTGCTCCTTTTCTCCCTGTGCCCCTTGGCCTCTGCTCAGGGCTGCCCAGTGCCACACATCACCCGGATGCTTTGCCCACAGCCTTGCGATGCGTCACCTTGACACGCACCTTCCCCCAGGACTTGGCTTACAGCAAGAAAAACAAAACATGAGAGGCTAGTTAATGAGACTGGCTGCCAGCTCTCTTTCTTCATGCTAAGAATGTGAAGCATGTGCCTGCCAAAAATAACAATACCATATACACAGATACAACTTACCTGTCAGATAGGAAAAACCCAGCAGCTTCCTGGTGAGAGATGCGAATACAGCTCTTCTGGAACAGAAGGAACAGAGAATCATAATATCTACATAACTGAGTTTTCTCTGCTGTGTGCTCCAAACGACACCTTTTGCTCAGAGGCCCCTGGGCACAAAGAATAAAGGTAGCTGGGATGTGTAAAATAATATGTTTAGTTTTGGGGTAATACTATGTCTTTCAAATGAGAATGGCCTATTGCTGCGAGCTTCAAAGAAACAGTCAGAGCACTTTTTAAAGCCCAAATAGGCATTTGATGATGCAAAGGATAAATCTGTCAGTAAAGATACTCGTAAGTCAAGTAAATATAGCTGTTCTTTTACATGAAGAGCTAGATATTACTATTGTGGGGAAAATTCTGCCCTCTCTTAAAAGGGAGCAAAAATAAAGGAAAAACAGAAAGACAAAAAGCTGGGGAATTTTATTTTACACTCTGCAGCACTGACCTGCAACCAGACATACATTGACTGGGGATGTGCTCTGGCACCATTAGTTCAGCGCCAATGGTGTGTGTGGAGGAAGAGGAAGACGTGCAAGCCGCCACTCCCAGAAAACATGGTCTATTTGCTCCATCTGAGCATCAGTTAGTATTTTGGTTCAGTTTCTTTGCAAGCTGCTGGTTCCTCAGGTCTATCGCAAACAGGGAAATATGGCTGAGAGTCATTGTGCATGCATTCACGTGACACAAATCAGAAAGAAATCATGGGGAGAAGGGAGAAAGGGGCAGTTTAACATTGGCTTGGTTAAAGAATAGTCCATCAGTAGCCATGAAGACACAACTACTTGGTCTCAACAATGATAATTTGCAAACCTGAAAAGAGAGGAAAGGGATTAATACTCAGGTTCTGGAGCTGGGAATAAGCAGACAGCCAAGATTCACACCAACAGCAAGACAGAAGCCTACTCTGGAGCAGGTGTGTAGTGGAGGAGCAGGCACTCCCATGGTGGGGACATTTCAGCCACAGACATAGAGCTGACATCATGGGATGGTAGCTGCCGGGGAGCTAATGAAAGGTGGCACACACATACCTGAATGACACTGCAAAGTCTCACGTGCCTATAGGCCATGATCTCATAAATGCAGACATAAATGGGTAGGGCTACATGAGCCCTTAACTTACCAAAGCCAGCAAGGAAAGAGATCTGTATATCCCTCATTTTATATGCTTTGTACTTCAGATAATAAGAAATAAATATTTTTTTTCCCCCCAAAGCTATTGTTTTAGAATTCCAGGTCCCAAATGGGACTGTTACGTTATTATGGATGAGAAGTAAAAGACTCCTAAAACTCATCTTAGAACCCTATTGCTTCAAGTGGAGAGATATATAAAAAGCTGTAGAAACCCCTCCTGTTCAATACCAGAATTCATGACCAGCTATAAAACTGCAAGATCAAAGGTCTGTCTATCTCAACAGCCTGCTGCTGGCACTGGGTGACAAGTGATGCTGAAGGCAGTCTGAGAGGGCAGGTAGATCATGAGCAGTCTCCCTCAAGTGCTAGCCCCCTTCTAGACAGTATTCCTAACTTCCATTTCCCATCTTTTTCTAAGCAGCAATTGTCTACAGAGCACAATAACGAATATGCCATAATATCTGTATCCTTCGTGAATGCATTTAAATTCCATTTGAACACATTTATGAATGGCAGCCTCAGGAAAGGAGTCCTGCAGTTTGGTTGTGTGCTAGACTTAACGAGAGATGTAGAAGAAAGCTGAAATGGTTTGTCTTCTAACCTGAAACAAGAAGCCTGTAAGCACATGCTTTGCATTCAAAACTGTAGGTCTTTAGGGTCCAACAGAAACTGTTAGTCCTTTAGCTAGTCCTGAAGTCCAGCTGGATTCTGACTGGAGACAGTGTGAGAAAGGAGGGGTGTGTGGGGTTGACCAGCTACTGAATGCCCAGTCAGATGTTCTCTCCCTACCTTCTTAACAGGAAAATAAGATGAAGAAGCTCATGGGTAAAGATAAAAAAGGAGATCAACTACCAATTACTGTCATGTGCAAAACAGACCTGACTTGGGGAAAAGGAGTGCAATTTATTTCCAAATAAAATAGAGTCAAATAGTGACTGCTTTGTGGTTAGGGGACATCTGACAAAGCTCAGGCTTTCAGCTATGCCACCCATTTCCTCACAATCCGCTGTGGTTGTCCTCTCATCTTCCCCCAGTGACTAGAGAGGAGGAGGAGGTGGCAATCGGAGCTGGATATGGTGCGTTTATTGTAGAGTAGGTTCTCAGGAATAAGGTTTTAGCACATAATTATTCAGGATTAGTCCACCTGTAATTCATTGTGTTTCAGTGCTGTAGGCTGTGTTCGTCCAGAACAACTTCAGAATAATTAGATAATAAGAGAGAGGAGGCAAAAAAAACTTGTGGAGTTAAGTGAGCTTTGGATGTGTGCTGTCCCTATGCTGTCTTGCAGCCTCAGTACTTCAGAAGCTGTTTCAGCATCTGTCCAGCCTGTGGTAGCAGGCAGGTGAGGACACTGTAAATGCTCACCTGTGACTGCTGCTTTCAGCTGCTCCGATGTGCTGACACCTCAAAAGCAAAAGATGAGATAGTGACAATTCAGTTGGTGTGGTTTTAAATTGTGTCTGCGACAAAGAAATCACATCACTAAGTTGCTTAAAGAATGAGCAACAGAGGAGCTGGAAAAATGATGAAACTCTAGTTGATCTGCTGCAACTTTTTCAGGCATACTTTTTCAGAGAGAAGGCCGAGTAATAAATTATCATAATTTTGAACTTGAAATATCTTATAAATATTTACATGTTACAGTTCTTGCTAGCAAACAAATAGTAGCTAAAATCTATGCTCCTTCTTCTTCCTTTGCTTGGTGGTCTTTCAGTTGAAAGAATTTCTACCAGGTTGCATTTCCTGTCTGCAAAGATAATAATTCCTGGACATCTTCAGAAAAATCAGGATACCATTTTTTGGTTTATGAGGGAAGAGAAAAATATGCCTTTCCTGTATGTTGTGATTGAAATGTTGCATTTGCATAAGTCAAAACCAGCTATAGATATAAAATTTTTAACTTGACTTGATTTATTGCCCTTGCTAAGGAAGGGAAACTAAAACACGTCTCAAGATGATCCATTCTGGGGAGTTAGGATATGAGTGGTTAGGCCTGGCATATGTGCAACTGCAATATTTTCTAGTGGGATTTTTACAGAGGTCTTGGAATAAGAAGATTTTTAGCCTGAATGGCATGCATAGATCCAGGAGTCCTAGCCGAGGATATTCAACATTAGTTTACACTCAGAAATAATATTATTGCTTACAATTGTTTATTCTCCATTAGTGTTTAAATGCTTCACAGTCATTGGGCTATGAGTTGTGATATCTTTACTTGAGTAGCATCAGTAATAGCCTAGTTGGCTTCAGTGGGACCAGTGACTGAGTAAGGTGTTACTGGCACTGGCTCAAAATGTGAGTGTGACCCATCAAATACCCTGCTCCAAAAATCTTAAGCTGTTAAAAACAGATGCTTAGGAGAACATGACAAATAAGACAGGGAGCAGTAACAGATACAGGGAACATAGGGTACTTGAATGACACCATTTCCTGTACAAACACAGCAAGCATTTAATAATGGCTATTTTTCAAAATGAATGTCAATAAAAGGGCTTAAGAATATCATAGCTTTTCAGAGAAAGGAGCATGTTTTGCTCTCAGACTTTTATTTTTGGATCTTTACTTTAGTTCCCTCACCTTCTCTTAACTTTTATTTTTCGTCTTAGATGCAATAAGATAAACTCCCTTGGAATTGGTGTGTTCCCTTCCAGTCTTCATGTACTGTCAAGGGAGTCAGCCTGCAAGTTAGAGATGCTATCTGGCTCCTCTCTCTCTCTGGCCCTGCAGTGAGAGGAAATGGAGCTACACTTTCCTGCACAGCAGTTGAAATCTGGTCCTGGTGAAGTAAGAGACAAAAATTTTTGTGTGTTTTGATGGGGTGAGCAAATCACACAAAAATGGCTGAGTAACTTCACAAGTGTCCATTGAGTGCTTTGATTTCCTTGGGGAGACTGGTTTATTAGCGCACCATTTGCATTTGTTTATGTGTGCACTAAATAGGTTGTTTAATTTTTTCAGCTATTCTGGTTGGTCTGATGAAAGATGTCATTGCTACTTACAGACCCTCTCCTACCTATGTCCTTAAGATCATTGAAGCTGCAGCAAGATACCAGTTTGTTAGCAGTAAGAGTCAAAGGTCGACTTCTGAAACTAGGGGTTAAAGAACAATATGGTTATTCTTAGCAGGAAGATTATACAATCACAACTGCATCTTGCTTGGGAAGTTTTAGAAAGGGAATAAGCCCATCATATAACTCTTAAAGAAAATATTAGGATAATGCTGAAATGGAGGAAACCATACTGAGCTACAGCTACTGAAATGTGGTGCACTTGTCATAGAATCATAGAATCATAGAATCACCAGGTTGGAAGAGACCCACCG